>QRDG01000229.1:124403-325191 GCA_012064385.1 Puccinellia tenuiflora
GCACTTTTATTACAAGTTGATAAGAAATCTAAGGGTATATGGGACAGGGCGGCGGAGCTGGGGTGACCAAGGCGCCGATGCCAAAGGTCACTGGTGACGGCGAGTGCGGAAGTGGTGGAGCAACCCTGGTCGCCATGAAAAGGGTAAAGGTCGCCGGAGCTATTGGAGCGAAGGAGGACCTCCTGGGTAGAAAGATCCTTCAAAGAGAAACCAAAGGGGTCAAATTCCACGGAACAATTGTTATCACGGACAAATTTACGTGTGCTACACAGGTTTTGGATGATGGATGGAGAAACAAGAACATCATTAAGGAGGAAGGGGCGAGAGGTTAAGTGAGCGGTACCGGTGGCAACAACTGGAAGACGAGACCCATTACCAACAATTATATGGTGAGAATTATGATCTAAAGGGGAATTAGACGAGGTCAGTATACCTTGGTTGCCTGTAACGTGTGAAGTGGCGCCGGAGTCCATGATCCAATCAGTGCCTGGTGGAATGAACGCGTTACCATAGCTTGGTGCACACTGGTAGAGAGCAGAGTAATCCCAGGAGGTCGTCGGCGGGTGTTGGGGTGGTGGAGGAGCGACTGGTGCAGGGGCGGCGGGGTATTGCATCACGGGGTACACCTGGGTAGGAGCACCGGGGCGATGTCCAAGAACACCAGAGGCGTTAGGCGGGACCCAAGGTGAGCGGGTGGGGAAAGGCATGCCCACCGGGGCGAAGTAGCCGACCCAGGGGCCGCCTCCGCGTCCGGCATGCTGATCTGAGTGACCACGGCCGCCATAGGATCCTTGGCCACGCCCGCGACCGCCGCCGTGATTGCCTTGTTGAGAGCCATACTGGAAGCCGGGGATAGGGTTTTTCCCGCGATAGTTGGGGCTGACGCCAGGAGGACGAGGAGCACCGCCAGGAGGACGAGGAGGAGGAGCGCTAATGGTGTGGCCACGACCGACGTTTGGGCCGGCACCCGTTTGCGTGGCCATGACTTGAGCGCCAACCTTTTTCTGTTGCGTGTCAATGGAGAGTTCGGCGAGTTGAAGACGGGAACAGGCATCCTGGAACGATGGGGACGGCGAATTTGAGAAACTCAGCCTGCATCTTGAATTTGTCACTGAGGCCATCGATGAATTGGAGAGTGAGGTCACGGTCAGTAACAGGCCGGTCGATGGCGGCAAGGTCATCGGCAATCGCCTGAAGCTTGCTGGCGTAGTCGGTGATGGAGAGATCGCCACGGGGCGTGTTGCGGAACGTCTTGCTCAAAAAGAGGTAGCGAGAGTCCTCGTGGTTGATGAAGAAGTGCGTGAGACGCGACCAGGTTGAGCAGGCACGGCCGTCAGCAGCGGACACCATGCGGTAGAGGTCGTCGCTTAGCGTGGCCATGAACCACAGAGATATGTGGATGTCGACAGCGAGCCAGGCATCATCAGGGTTTGCAGGGGCGGCGCCCTCGGTGATGTGGTCCAGGGCCTTGTACATGGTGAGGAGGAACGTGACGATCTGCCGCCACTTGGAGAAGTTGGCACCAGCGGCGTTGACCTGGAACTTGACATAATTTCCGATGTGTACAACAAGGAGGGGGTGGGACGGGTATGGTGGGGTGAATACGACGGAGGGCGCGATGTCGGAAGTGGTGATGACAGGCAGATTGGCAGTAAGGGTGGTGAGGTCGAGGGAGCCGCTGCTATTGGCGTTGGGAGGAAGTGGGAGGGTAGAAGGAGGGGCAGTTGTAGTTAGGTCCATGGCGGCGGATGTTGGGAAGCTAGGGTTTGTTGGTGAGGTAGATGGAGGTTGGGAGAAGGCCATGGCGGCGGCTGCAAGATCGCCGCGGCGCAGGGTCTGATACCAAGTAGATTTGATAGATTGATATATGTTTTCTATATGTGATACACCAAAGGGTACAAGTATATATAGGAGAGGGAGAGAGAAGCCTAAACCCTAACCCTAGCCGACTATAGAGTCCAGGGTTTATACAAACACCCATAATACATGATTCAACACAACCCGGTTGTTTTTATTTGGATTTTCTTTGTATCCTCTTGCTGTAACAAGAGATTGTCTTTTTAGTTTAGTTTCTGGAATTTTAATAAAGTGCCAAGTTTTACCCATTTTGGTTGAAAAAGTTGCTATTTCTAATCGGAGATTTTATTCCTGCACGGAGTCTGTGCACGGTTTGATTTTCATTCTTATTCTGTAACTCAAAATGAGCTGAGATTTTAACTGTTACTGCAAATTTTCATCCTCTGTATGCATGAATTTTTAGACGAGTTTAAGTAGGACAGAAAATACGTTTTGCTGCTGCTGTTTTTCTGGACAGATTCTGTCCCATATTGTTTTATGCTTGTTCTGAACTTTTGAGTTGAATCTTTTTGATCCAATTGAGTTTATGAGTAAGCATACAACACTATACACTTTCTGGACATTCACATGAATTTTTGTCTTAGGATTATAAGCAGCAAGTAATGCATTTGTCTATCACTAGTAACGTCACCCCACAGAAAAGAAATGGGAGAAACAGTGTTTTGAAGTTTTTTCACAGGGATTAGAGGAGATGCACCAAGAGCTATCCAAGGATGTGAAAGTCATAAGCTTGGGGACGTGAAGACAACCCCACTGGACCTACACACTCTCGGTTTGCACACGTCTAATTTATGTTTTTCTATCAATGCACTTTATCGCATAAACTTGGAGCGTCTTTTGTTTGTTAGTTTAGTTTTTGTTTTGTGAGACCACCACACTATCATTTATATATGAGAAAGCTACTGGAAATATGGGTTGAAATATCTTGCATGCTTTTATTGTATTGGTAAAAGGGATGTCTAAGTTGATTTTTAATGACACATATAGTTGCATGATTCATGAGTTTCTCTATGAGTAATAATTTGCAAATGCTTTATCATGAGCTATCTTTTATTCATGTTTTGATGATGTATGTTATTTCACCTTGTTTGACATGAATTAGTTAGTTCTATGGACACTCATCCATGCATCTAGATGGTCATCTTTCTCCCTTTTGCTAGCCCAAAAATTCCAACAAGTAAAAACTTGTTTCCAACACCTTCAACCTAAGTTTTTCCAGTGAGTCCACCATATCTACCTATTAGCTTTATGCTATTCCAATTATGTTTATCATGTTATTTGTGTTATCTATACCTCTAAATGAAAATGATGATGTTAATTAGTTGGTTAAAAAGCTCTCACGAACTTGATGCACACTTTACTTTTATTGCATTCAATAAAGATGAACCATTTGTGATTAATATTATGATGATAGTGGCTTTATAAATGTTTAAGGTTGGGAGTTAGCCCATATGTGCTGTCACATGCAAAGCTTTCAACATGTTCCATCATTTGTTTAGTTGATATCATGTACTTTTGTCTATGGATGCCTATCATGACGAAATAAATGTGGAAATAGAGTTAAGTTTAAATGAGTTTGTATAAATGGTTAGAGAGAAACCTGGGCCGCTAATCTAAGCCATGCATAATTCATGGTGGAAATTTACTTACATGCTATTTTGAACTCTCTTTGATACACCTTACAATAAAAAGCTATATCAAGTGGTAAATAAAGAGGGTGTTGAGATTGTTCATTATGTTTGTTTGTCTTGTTGTTTTGATATGGGCTTGATCCATATCATGGGACAAGAGGTACCCCAGTTGAAACTCTTGGTGATACCATTTTTTACTTACAATGATAGATAACTTAAACTTGCTTTGTTTCCTAAGTTGAGTAATCATGGTGTAGGTACTTGTATTCAAGGGGCATGAAACATCTAACCTTTACTTTATCAGGGCCACTACTCATATTTGCTTTCACATTTAACTTTAATCATTCAAGATGCTATGATAGGGGAATGAGAGCTTGACACCAAGTATTACCATTGCATTCAATAACTTAAGTAGAATAGTTTGGAGGATAGATGAAACTCATGCATGTTTGACCTCTACTTATTTATATATCTTTTCCAAAGTGTTCACCTTTTATATTCAGATTTTCATACACTCTATGGACCTCAAGTATGCAAAAGTAAGAATGTCCATAGTACTATCTTTTTATGTTGCACTTTGTGAACTATCATTGATCATCTTTGCATTGAATACTTGATATCACTTTATAAACTGTTTGCATATTGCTACTTCTTTGAATAATGAATCATTTGACTTTATGTAGCAGTAGCAATCATCTTTTATATCCATGTTTTTATTATATTGCAAAGTTCATGTTAGTTTTATCACTTTCATACTCGAGGACGAGCATGAGTTAAGCTTGGGGATGTTGATGCATCTAAAATGCATACATGAACTTTGCACTATAATAGTTATATTCCATTCATATTTGCATCATATAAGGGGTATATTACTGTTATTTAATGATTTTTGGTAATTTATAATGATTTCCCCTTTTTATGGAATTAATCCTGCGCAGGCAGAAAACCCCTATTTCTTTCTTTATTTGTTTCAGGACCTTAACGACGTCATAATGAGCTATAAATTTAGGGGGGTCATTATTTTGGAAGGAGAAGATTTAGGAGCGAAAGAAGTCAACGAACGGAGGCCGGAGGACCAAAAGGGGGGGTCCCACGCGGCTACAGTACCAGGCCGCGTGGGCCCATCCCATTTGGCCCTCGTGGCCCCGTTTGCATCGATTCTTCGCCCTGAAGCATCCTCGTGACCTAAAAACGCCTATATAAAAGGTCCCCCGACGTTTTCCAGAGGGAGGCGGCGGAGAAAGGCAAAACCAGAAACAGAGAGGCAGAGGGCTGCCGCCGGAGAAGATCGGAGGGGGGAAATGCCGCCGGAATCCACCTCCGGAGGGCTCCACCCCCCTCCGACGTGATCATCATCAACATCTACAGCAAGATCGTCTCCCCTCCGGCGTGATCATCATCAACCTCTCCATCAAGCTCCTCATCTCCATGATGAAGGGGGAGTAGTCTCCCTCGGGGCTGAAGGCTCATGCCGGTAGCTATGTGGTTTATCTCTCTCTCTCTCATGGTGTAATCTTTATGTGATCATGAGCTTTGTAATCTAGTTGAATCCATAGATGGTACTCTTCTTTATCTTATGAATTATGCTACTCAAGTGATTTTATTGATGTGATTGCCGGAGTCACCTTTGTCCCATGATGTGAAGTTGACAGTGCGTGCACCGTGTGTGGCTCTTAGGCTAAAGATTACATAAATACTTATCATGAGTTATTATTTGTGTTGGATGTCTCTATGATATTGTGGTGTTTGTTAGTACTATCTTTGGATGCATATAGTGACTGCTTGAAGTATCCATAGATGTGGAATACGAACTTTAAGGTGTGCTTTTTGTAGCCCTACACAATGGATTGGTGTTCGTTATCCAACTAGAAGATAGTTCGGGGTAGCATAGTGAAGATGAAATATCTATGTATTTAATTATATTATTATTGTTGAGAGTGTCCACTAGTGAAAGCATGATCCCTAGGCCTTATTTCCAAAGCACCGTTTACACCTTTGTCTTGTCCTCTTGCATTAAAGAGGATTGGGACACTTTCACACTCTTGTTCCCTTGTGTTGTCCTCTTGCATTGAAGAGGATTGGGACACTTTCACCTTCTTGTTTTGTTACATTAAACTTCCATCCATTAAATCATCCACCTTGTTCTATAAACTTGTTTAGTGCATAATCAACTAAAACTTGTGACACTTTAGTTGTAGAGAATAGATAACTTTTCCTTCTTGCTCCTGCGGATCGATACCTTACTTCCACATTGAGAGGTGCTACAGTGATCCCCTGCTCTTGGGGGTTATCAGCATCCAATCTCTAAGACCATGTGCCATTCCAAAACCTATACTTCTAAATCTTTCCCATGTTTTTACCAAAGGTTCATCTTCCTCTTGTTTAAACTTGATAACCATTTGTTTAAAATTACAAATCATTTCAATGGGACAAAATCTTTCAACAAAAGCAGCTTTCAAATTAAACCAGATGCTAAAGTTACCAGGTGGCCATCTCAATATCCAATCTAATGCTTTCCCCCCTAAAGAGTAAGGAAAAAGCTTAAGTCTAACATTAGGATGGTTCAGTTTTAGCATGTTGCATCTTTCATCAAATTTCTTAAGATGAGCTAAAGGATCTTCCTTAGGTTTTACATAGAAACGATTTCCATAGATCAATTTCATTATATTAGGATCTACCTCAATTTCCTCAATAGGGACATTCTTATCTTGAGGGAAATTCCTAACGCTAAATGGCCAAAAAGTTCTCTTTTCCATTTGCAAGTTTTTACGTGTTTTTAATTTTTTATGCAAAACTGAAAATAAAATGACACTAAACAATGCAAACCGAATTAACTAATGCAAAACAAAATGCAAAACTAAAAATAAAATATGCAAACCGAAATCTAAATATGATATGCAAGACAATAACAAAACAAAATAAAATGCTTGAAGGTAAAGATGGACAAGATGATGCTCACGTAGGTGCAACCTCCCCAAGCTTAGGTGTTAGCACAAGTTGATGATGAAGTTGACTTTGTTGTGATATCCTTGGATAAAACCTTCCAGCTATGATTCCCCGGCAACGGCGCCAGAAAAACCTTTGCTGGCGTGATTGAGAGTGTTCTTCTCCCTCAACTACGCCAACAAGTACTCTTGATACCCTGAAAGGAAAATAATATATGGGTTAGTTTGAGCCTCCAAGTGCAGAGTATGTAGAAGTGGAAGTTTTTCCCCACGAGGGTGACTCGAGGGTTTAATATCGAACTCTCGGGGAATCAGTAGTGGGGATTTTATCTCCTTGTCCTTCTCTAGATTTCCTGCAAACAAAGTAGATTGCTTTGTGCCCTCAACCTCACCAAGTGGTTGTCAAGCACAAGGTGTGAGAATGATATTAAGATAATAATGGATGCAAAACAGTAAATAAATATGCAATGGTGGTAAGTAATAATGCAAGGATGGTGGAAACAATGATGGATGATATTTTTGGGGTTTTTATATGTGAATGCAATGAATAGAAGTGTTTTTGTATTTTTTGATTTTAAAATGGCTGAATGTAGAAAATGCTTAAAAGTGGTTGGAAAGGTGTTTCTTATGATTAAAAGTGGACCGGGGTTCATGGTTTCACACATGCACTCTCTCTTTAATATAGTGTGGCAAACAAGTAGATATAGAATTAACATATGAGATTGCAAACAAGTTTAATGACATGTTACTAATTATATGGGCATCACGTCCTAACATAGAGACCTTTTGATTATTAGTCTCACTTATACTCCACCAATATGCGAACTAAATCGTACACCTCAGTAATTAAGATGACTCAGAGTATAGCTTTATGATTAATGACATGAAGTGAAAATAAGCACATGATGGATCTAGTCATATGTAGAGGCTTGTCACTCCTCAACCTTGCAACATGGTATTTTGGTTTATCCCTAGTGAGGCAACAAAGTAAGGTAAACACCCAATGGATCATGATATTAAGTTGTCAGCTTATCACATCACCACCCCCGTTACTCCAACTAATGCACACGTTCCCCCTCATACGCTCTCATAAACATGCTTGATCAAAATAAAATGCATCTACTTTCATAACTGAAATAAACATTGCAATCTCAACATATATTAACTCATAAAAAGATCCACCACAATGGTAATACAATGATGACCGTAATCATGTTCAGCAGCTCATACGGTGCTAATTAGTGAAGCTCAAGAGAGAGAGATACATATGCTACTGCCACAAACCCATAGTTCAGAGGTGGACTACTCCCTCTTCATCATGGAGACGGTGGAGATGTCGATGGAGAAGAAGGAGACCCCTCCGGCAGGGCTCCGCCGGAGTTTTCCCCTTCCAATCTCCAGCCTCCTGGTCTCTGTTTTTTGTTTCTCTCGTGCGGCGGCTCTCCCTTCGAAAAAAGTCGAGGGGCTCTTTATATAGGCGTTTTTAGGTCACGAGGATGCTTCAGGGCGAAGGATCGATGCAAACGGGGCCACGAGGGCCAAAAGAGGTGGGTTCACGCGGCCCCTGTACCTGGCCGCGTGGGGCACCCCTTTTGCCCCTCCGGCCTCCGTTCGCTTGCTTCTTTCGCTCCTAGGTCTTCCTCCTTCCAAAATAATGATCCCCGTAAATTTATAGCTCATTATGACGTCGTTAAGGCCCTAAAACAAATAGGGAAAGAAATAGGGGTTTTCTGCCTACGCAGGATTAATTCCATAAAAGGGGAAATCATTATTAGTTACCAAAAATCATTAAATAACAGTAATATACCCCTTATATGATGCAAATATGAATGGAAAACAAGTATTATAGTGCAAAGTTCATGTATGCATTTTACATGCATCACCAGGTAGTTTCCCTTGAGGCCCCGCTGCAAACGGGCTGGTAGGACAAAAGATGTTGTGCAAGTTTCTCATTGCAAGCACGTATGACTATAGATGGAAAAGATGCCTACGTATGATTAATAGACTGGATGTTCTGTCTTAATGCTATAATAATTCTATCAATTGCCCAACTGTAATTTATTCACCCAACACTTGTTATTGGAGAGTTACCACTAGTGTAGATAGCTGGGAACCCCGGTCCATCTGTAATCATCATTGCTTTACTGTCAACTACGCCATTAGAAGTAGTATCAACTATTTTCTGGTGCCATTGCCTCTGTGTTGCCGTTACCGCTGATGTGTTACTGTTACTATTAATCTCATATTACTGCTGCTTTCACGTCACGTTTGTTACTAGTGCTTTCTCAGGTGTGGTGGAATTGACAACTCCGTTGTTAAGGCTTATAAGTATTCTTTGTCTCCCCTTGTGTCGAATCAATAAATTTGGGTTTTACTTCCCTCGAAGACTGTTGCGATCCCTATACTTGTGAGTTATCAGTGATCCATGGGAGCATCCCCAATCTTAGGCTATTCACTCTTCTTGATCACATTATATCATCATTCTCTCTTGACCCTTGAAAACTTCCGCCACACCAAACTCATAGTATTTCTCGTTAGAGGGTTAGTGCACAATCAAAAACTCACATGTTCTATACAGATAAAATTTGACTTTTAATTTAAACATTAGCTACAGCCACTGTTTCCACCCAAAAAGAATTACACTCAACACTAGTAAAAGAGAGAATGCAAAATAAAAGACAAAATTTGCCTAAAACATAACAGTCCATAAAGACGAATTTTTTCGAGGCACTTACGTTGCTCAAATTAAAAAACTCAAAACAAAAGAAAGATGCGTACATATCTGAGGATCACGCACACAAATTTGCAGATTTTTTTAAATTTTTCTGTGATTTTACAGAAGCAAAACGGTGAACAGCAGAAATATGTTCCCGCGCAGAAATCCAAAGCTAGCATCATCTTTATATTAGAGGCCTTACTTGACACAACAAAGCAAGAAAATAAAGATACAAAGGCATTGCTACAGAAGTAAATAGCACCTTGACACAAAAAGAAAAGAAAAAATGCAGAAATAAAACAATGGGTTGTCTCCCATAAGCGCTTTTGTTTAACGCCTTTCAGCTAGGTGCAGAAAGTAAGAATCAAGTGTTTCCAAGAGAAGAAGCATCAACAGAAAGGTCGGACGCTCAACAATGCATTGTATCTTATCTATATAGGTTTCAGAAACTCCTCTTTCCACACTTTTAGGCACACTATCTTCCTCAAATAAATTTTCAGGGACAATCCAATCAAAATTCTTTTCTAGTGCCTCATGCATTCCCACAAGCTTAAAAGGTATTGGTATTTTAACTTCATTTTCATGATTCGATTCATTATTGTATTTAAGCCTATCTTTTTCCATCTTTTCAAGTATATTGGCAATATTGATATAATAACCAAGCATCTTATATCGAATAAAAACTTTTCTAGCCTCACCAGCAACATCACCAAATTCTTTAAGAAGGGTTTCTAAAACAAAATCTTTCTTCTCACCCTCTTCCATATCATGAAGTGTAAGAAACATATGCTGCATTATAGGGTTAAGATTAACAAATTTAGCTTCCAACATGTGGACTAAAGAGGCTACAGCAATTTCATAATTTGGAGCAAGTTCTACCAGGGATCTATCTTCAAAATCTTTAAGCCTACTGACATGATTGAAAATTCTTCTATATTATCTTTTCCAATGATAGACCCACTCCCCACCGGTATATCTTTTAAAATAAACTTAGGGAGAAGCATGATGAATTAATAGGAACTAAACCGAAAATAAAGTAGATGCAAGTAACTAATTTTTTTGTGTTTTTGATAAATAGAGCAAACAAGACAAGATAAAAATAAACTAAGCAAGACAAAAACAAAGTAAAGAGATTGGAAGCGAGAGACTCCCCTTGCGGAAATCCTCTTACTCCCAAGTAACGGCGCCAGAAAAGAGCTTGATGCGTGTAGACACACGTTCGTTGGGAGACCCCAAGAGGAAGGTATGTACTACTGCATCAACAAGTTTCCCTCAGTATGAAACCAAGGTTATCGATCCAGTAGGAGTAAGAAATCACTTCTGAAGGTTGTCAACGGTGCCAGAAAAGAGTTGTTGCATGGACTTCTTGACTATTGACGTGGAACCTGCACACAAGACAATCAAACTACTTTGCCCCAACGAAACAGTGAGGTTGTCAATCTCACCGGCTTGCCGAAAACAAAGGATTAAATATGTGTTGTGGAAAATGGTGTTTAATTGCAGAGAATGAAAAGGAACAATGATTGCAGTAGGTTGTTTATCAGATGTAAAAGAATGGACCGGGGTCCACAGTTCACTAGTGGTTTATCTCCATAAAAGATAACTGACATGCTGGGTAAACGAATTACAGCTGGGCAAATGACAAAATATTGAGCGCATGACAATGCATATATATGACATGATGATTACTATGATATTCAATTGGGCACTACAACATGATATATAGACCGTTGTCCAACAGCATCTATGACTAATAATCCACCTTCGGGTTGTCATCTGAGTTCCCCATTGGTATTAAGTTGCAAGCAACAGATTATTGCATTAAGTAAAGTGCATAATGTAAGCAAAGACAATTATCCTTAGACAAAGCATTGCTATTTTACCCCTAGTGGTAACAGCACATCCACAATCTAAGAAGTTGCTATCACTCTCCCAGATTAAACGGAGGCATGAACCCACTATCTAGCATAAATACTCCCTCTTGGAGTCACAAGCATCTACTTGGCCAAAGCATCTACTAGTAAAGGAAAGCATGCAAGATCATAAATAACATATAAGATATATTGATAATCAACTTGACATAGTATTAAATATTTATCGGATCCCAGCAAACACAGCATGTAGCATTACAATAATATGATCTTGATCATGATATGCAGCTCACAAGATCTAAACATGATAGCACAAAGTGGAGAGACTACCATCTAGCTACTGCCATGAACCCGTAGTCCAAGGATGAACTACTCACGCATCACTCCGGAGGCGGGCATGATGATGTAGAGCCCTCCGGTGATGATTCCCCTCTCCGGCAGGGTGCTGGGAAGAGCTTCAGAACCCTCCCGAGCTAGGGTTGACGATGGCGGCGGCTACGGAACTTTTCGTGGATGGAGGCTCGGGTGTCTAGGGTTTTCCCGTGAAGATCAATTTATAGGAGAAAGGGCGGCGGCTGGAGAGGCCTGTGGGCCCCATGCCACCCCACGGCGCGGCAGCGGGGGGCCCACGCCCCCCCTGGCGTGGGCGCCTCCTGGCACTTCTCCTTCTCCCTTCTGGACTCCGTGTACGTGTTGGAAAAATAGGAGCGTCACGATGATTTTAGTCCAATTCCGAGAATATTTCCAGAACAACTTTTCTGAAATACAAAAACAACAAAAAAACAGGAACTGGCAGTGTGGCATCTTGTTTATAGGTTAGTCCCAGAAAATGCATAAAAATGCTATGAAGTGTATGACATGTAACAATTGGTATAATATCAACATGGAACATCAAAAATTATAGATACGTTTGAGACGTATCAATGACCCTTTTGGTTTATCTTAAGCTTCTGACAGTCGGCTGTCGCATGACTTTCACAGATGCTAATTTTCTCTGAAAAAACAGTGTCTAACTAAGTCCCAGTATGGGCATCATAGTAGATTGAATTAACAGGTAAGAAATCTGGCCATATATGAGCGAGTGGCATCTAACTTATCAGGCAAGTATAACCAAGAACAAAATAAAGGCATGAAAATGCCGAGTCTTAAGATTATAACTTATAAATTTTTAATGTATAAGTCCCCAAGACTTGGATCAATGTTTAAAAACAAAGGCTTAAACTATGCAACATTACCCCCACTGATCTCAAATAACTATGCGTGCTTTCTTGGGCGACTGCTATAGATAATGATTGCAATGCACTCCTTTGGGCAAAGCTATATAAGATGAATAATCTTATGATATGAATACTAGTGAATAAAGGTAAAAACATCGAAAGATTTTTCTCCAACTCTCTTCTTTATTCAGAAGACACCAGCAAGCCGCCTCATTAAAAACCTTCCACTCCCCTTAGGTACCCTAGTAAGAAAAAGAGCTAAAACCTGCTGGATTACATTGTGTATTACATAGATCGAACTAGGTTCATGTTCACTAGGTATAATAAGGACAAAGCTGAGCAATATTCCACGGCTGCTTCGTCTCTTCCATAGGAAGGATAGCATGATCCGTGGTGTTCTCTTCACCTTTTTCTCGTATGTCCACCAGATAATACGAACCATTATGCAAATTCCGGTTGATAACGAACGGGCCCTCCCAAGGAGGAGTTATCTTGTACATCTCTGCCTGCTTCTGTCTCAAGCATAAAACCAAATCACCCTCCTGAAAGGTTCGTGACCTGACTCAGTGACTATGGTATCGCCGCAGATCCTGCTAATAAATTGTAGACCGCCCCAAAGCCAACTCTCGCTCTTCTACCAAAGCATCAACTGAACTTTGCCTTGCTATCTCATTGTCTGCTTCCACATAAGCCGCCACCCTTGGCGAGTCATATATAATATCACTCGGCAAAACTACTTCAGCCCCATAGACAAGAAAAAATGGTGTACGCTTTGGGGATCTATTTGGAGTTGTATTGATTCCCCAAACTACTTCAGGCAACTCTTTAACCCATGCTCCATATACTTTCAAAGTCTTGGCTTTATCCCTTTTAAAATCTCTTGATTAGCTCTTTCAACCTGCCCATTGGCCTGTGGGTGCGCAACAGAAGCAAGGTCCAATCTGATTCCCTTCTCTTGGCAGAATTGATCCGTTTCACCGAGTGATAAGTTGGTACCATTATCTGTAATAATGTTGTGGGGGTACCCAAACCAACTGGTATTTTTCTTCAAGAATTTTACTACCTTTGCAGCATCACAACTAGTAACTTGCTCCACTTCAACCTATTTAGTGAATTTGTCAACCACCACCAAAAGATGATTGCAAGATGACATCTGGAAGGGCCCAACCATGTCAAGAACCCAAACTACAAACGGCCAAGTAATTGGTATCGTCCGCAATTCTTGAGCCGGCACATGTTCCTGCCTTGCATATCTTTGACATCCATCACACGCTCTAACAATCTTCTCTGCATCTCTGAAAGCTGTGAGTGATAACCCCCAAGAGCAGGGGATCACTGTAGCACCTCTCAATGTGGAAGTAAGGTATCGATCCGCAGGAGCAAGAAGGAAAAGTTATCTATTCCCTACAACTAAAGTGTCACAAGTTTTAGTTGATTATGCACTAAACAAGTTTAAAGAACAAGATGGTTGATTTAATGGATGGAAGTTTAATGTAACAAAACAAGAGTGTGAAAGTGTCCCAATCCTCTTTAATGCAAGAGGACAAGACAAGGGAACAAGAGTGTGAAAGTGTCCCAATCCTCTTTAATGCAAGAGGACAAGACAAAGGTGTAAACGGTGCTTTGGAAATAAGGCCTAGGGATCATACTTTCACTAGTGGACACTCTCAACAATAATAATATAATTGAATACATAGATATTTCTTCCTAATTATGCTACTCTGAATTAATTTCTGGTTGGATAAAGAACACCAATCCACTGTGTAGGGCTATAAAAGCACACCTTAAAGTCGCATTCCACATCTAGGGAACCCCACACTGCCAACTTGAGTGCCCTAAATAGTACTAGACAAACACCACAATTTCATAGAGACATCTACCACAAATAATAACTCATGATAAGTATTCATGTAATCTTTAGCCTAAGAGCCACACACGGTGCACACACTGTCAACTTCACACCATGGGACAAAGGTGACTCCGGCAATCACATCAATAAAACCACTTGAGTAGCATAATTCATAAGATAAAGAAGAGTACCATCTATGGATTCAACTAGATTACAAAGCTCATGATCACATAAAGATCACACCATGGGAGAGAGAGATAAACCACATAGCTACCGGCATGAGCCCTCAGCCCTGAGGGAGACTACTCACACATGGTCATGGTGACCACACTTGATGGAGAGGTTGATGAAGAGGTGCAGCCCGGAGACGAGACAGCGGCCCGCAGCAGCCACGGCGCGGCGGCGGTGGCAAGGCGTGGCGGCGGCTGCCCACGGAGGCGGCGGCGGCCCTCGGGGGCGGCGGCCCTTGACACTCCTTCTTCTTCCTTGGTGATGGTGCAGCAATGGAGGAGCTCCTCCCCCTCCTTGGCGGCTGCCAAGAGGAGGAAAATTCGTGGCTTTTTGGTGTCCCCCCCAAAACTAGGGTTTCCTCTCTTTATATAGGTGGAGACAATGCTTCCCGGCCCTCCGATGGATGGCCCCTTGATCCAATGTCTCTTGGGCACCTCTAGAACCTTCATAGCGACCCCTAATATCGTTAATGAGGTCCCAAAGTCGTGGCTTGGTCGAATCCTCCAAATTTGGTAAGAGTTGGAGTCAATCACGTCACCAACTTTCGGAATCCCGTAATCAGATATTTGACCTCCAGTAAAACGAGGATTCCCGGATCTACGGAACTCCGATTGGACTGTTCTTGGGCTTAAATGAAAGCTATAGAAATTTACCACAACTTTGTCCGTTGTGAGATCTTCAGTTGACATCGTCTTCAGGTTTCAAACTGACGATCTCTGAAATCTGTTGGAAGAGACAGATTTTAGGAAAGTCTCAATTCGACTCCAATATGGTTTCCTATTGTATTTTTTTGATAATTTCTATACAACAAATAGGAAAACAAGAAGATTGTGCACTTTGGCAACTATTAGTTGGTTAGTCCAATAAATGCCATAATATGATATAAAGTGTATATAAAACATGTGCCAATTGATATAAAACATGCATGGAACATAAAAAATTATAGATACGTTTGAGACGTATCAGTGAGCCAGAAAAAACCATGTCTGTGCATGCTTTGGCCACCGATGTCTACGCATGCTTCTATTCTTGTAGACAGTGTTGGGTTTCCAAGTGCAGAGGTTTGTAAAACAGCAGCAAGTTTCCCTTAAGTGAATAACCCAAGGTTTATCGAACTCAGGGAGGTAGAGGTCAAAGATATCCCTCTCAAACAACCCTGCAATTAAGATATAAGAAGTCTCTTGTGTCCCCAACACCCAATACACTTGTCAGGTGTATAGGTGCACTAGTTCGGCGAAGAGATATTAAAATACAAGTGATATGGATGATTATAAGTGGTAATTGCAATATGAAATAAAAATGGCAACAAGCAAACATGAGACAAAATGAGAGTAAATGGCATTTCAATGCTTGGAAATAAAGGTCTAGGGATCATACTTTCACTAGTAGACACTCTCAACAATAATAATATAATTGAATGCATAAATACTACCTCTTCACTATGCTACCCCAAACTATCCTCTGGTTGGATAACGAACACCAATCCACTGTGTAGGGCTATAAAAGCACACCCTAAAGTCCGTATTCCAAACCTACGGCACCCCACACTTTCAACATGAGCACCCAAGTAGTACTAAACAAACACCACTATATCATAGAGACATCCAACACAAAGAACAACTCATGGCAAGTATTCCCATAATCTTTAATCCAAAGAGTCACACACAGGACGCGCACTGTCAACTTCGCACCATGGGACAAAGGTGACTCCGGAGATTACATTAATAAAACTACTTGACTAGCATATTCGTAAGATAATGAAGAGTAACATCTATGAATTCAACTAGATTACAAAGTTCATGATCACATATAGATCACAGCATGGAGAGAGATAAACCACATAGCTACAGTAGAGCCCTCAGCCCCGAGGGAAACTATTCACACATGGTCATGGAGATGAGGAGCTTGATGGAGAGGTGCAGCCCAGAGTGGAGGCGGCGGCCGACGGCAGCCATGGCGAGGGGCGGCGACGTGGCGGCGAGTGGCGGTGACGACGGGGGCAATCCGTGGAGGCGGCTGCCCTCGGTGCGGCGGCGGCGGCGGCCCTTGGCGGCAGCGGCTGCCCTTGGTGATGATGACGGTGCGGAGGAGGTTCTCCTCCCCAAGACGGCTGCCTGGGAGGAAGAAAATTCGTGGTACGGGGGGTCCTTCACGAGATAGGGTTTCTCCTTTTATATAGCCTCCCGGATTTCCGTCATCCAGTTTTAGGTTTTCACGAAAACGGGACTGTAGGCCGCGTCCGAACTCTGATTGGGCTGTTCTTGGGATTAAAAGTTGCGTATGGAAAATGGTGACAACTTTTTATTTATCGAGTTTTCCATTTGACGTCGTCTTCGAGGGTCAAACTGATAATCTCCATAAAAAGTTGTCTGCCGGATTTCAGGAAAGTCCCAATTTGACTCCAACAAACTTTCATTTGCCAAATTTTGATAACTAGTCGTCAACCCATGCATTTGCACGGGCTAGTTATATATTTTAGTCACGTTTACCTTTTCTATATGATAAATTTTATATAGTCTTTAATGGTTATGGTTGGATTATTGCATATTGGCTACCGATATATGTCCATATACATGAGTAGTATGATGAATGGCGTAGGAAAATAAAATCTTAAAATTATTTTTGTTGAATTTTTTTATTATGTATTTTTCCAGTTTTTATGGTTTTAATTTGTTTTGTATTCAATCTTCGGAACTCATTTTCATTATTCGTAAGATTAACTCCTTTATTCAGCACTTTTGGTGCGACTAGAGGGTATGTGCGCCCATTTTTTATTTGAAAATGGATATGAGTATTAAGTTATAATAACTTAGATATTATCTTTTTGTAAAACTTTGTATTCGTTAGACAATATGTCAGTAGCTACATGTGGTTAGTTTTTTAAAAAATATTATAATAGCAATTCGTGTATTAATTAAATTCATTTAATACGTTATTACCAATTCACTCATGCGTGTGTTCCATGTACACGCACCGACTCCTCCTCTCCAAATCCCATCGTTCCTCTTTCTATTAAAAAAAAAGAGAGAATCACTTTCTCCAGTAGTCAATTAGCACACGTTTCTCTGTCTCATTCTTATCGTTGAGCTGTCCCCAATTTCTCTATTCGATCTGGATGCTGCTCTGCTCTCCATGGAGTTGTGGATAATGCGAGTCGTGGGAGCAGTGTCACGCCTCCTGTGCCTTCGACAGCCTCGGCGGACATCGAGATCGATCCAGGCTAGTAAAGGGATCCCATGGGTAGAGTTTGGGTTGTAGAGTGTGATGTGTGTGGACCCCACCGGTCGGGGGCGAGGTGCTGTTATAAGCCTCGGATCGATACTGTAAACGTTATCTGGAAAGAAATGAATTGAACTCTCGCTCTCACCCCTTTTCTCTGAACTTCTCACCCCCTTCCCCTGTGATTTCAATCCCAACCCTAACCCTGCTGACGATTGTGAGGATCCATCTCCACCGGGTCCTCACAGTTTGGTATCAGAGCCTAGACTCGCTGCTGCGCTCGATTCCCTCGAATTTGATCTGTAACATCCACCGCAAAAGGTGCCGTTCGACCTCGGTTGAGCAGCGCAAAATCCTGCGTGGGGTTGGATCGAATCTGAGAGAGAGTTGCAACGGCGCCGTCAAAGCCTTCGGCAGCTACCTGTCAGATCCTGGCTGCGATGGGGGAGAACTCGGAGCAGATCCAAACGAAGTTGGGGGAGCTACTCTCCCGCTTCGATTCCATGGCGCTCGAGGTCTCCAATCTCGGCAAGCAACTCGTCTCGACGCAGGAGAGCGTCGACGAGGTGCGCATGAAGCAGTTGGAGGCGGCGAGGCCGCGTAATACACCCCCTCCACCCATCCCTCCTGTTCCTGACGGGGCATGCGTGGGGAATTCGTCGTCTCTTCCAGCGCCGCGCCTCGCCAACAACATTCCACCTGCCCTGACTACTCCTGTGTTGGTGCGGGGCGGAGAACCACCTGGGCAAGGCGACCGTCCACCGTCGGGATCGACGCACCGGGAGTATCATTCGGTGCCATCCGCTCCTCGTGAGTTTTTCGCTAAGCCTCCTAAACATGACTTCCCGAAGTTTGATGGTTCCAATCCGCACATGTGGTTTGATCTGTGCCATACCTATTTTGAGATCTATATGGTTCCTCAACATCAGTGGTTGTCAGTGGCTACACTGTATTTTTCTGGGAATGCAGCACTCTGGTGGCAGGCGTACAAACGCTGCTATTCTATTCTGAACTAGGAAGGGCTGTGTGCTGCAATTATTCAGGAGTTTGGCCAGGATGACTACGACAACCATATGTCCAAGTTGCTTCAGTTGCGGCAAACCGGTTCTGTGTTGGAGTATCGCACGACATTTGAAACCATCATGTACCAGTTGATTTCACTCAACCCGTCTCTGGACACCAAGTTTTTTGTTTCTCAATTTGTTCTGGGCCTAAAGGATGAGTTACGTACTGCTGTTCGTCTTCAGGCACCGTCCAGTGTGACTCGTGCTGTGTCGTTGGCACGCATTCAGGAAGAGGAGTTTGACTTACGTCATCCGCGTCAACGTACACTACCCAATGGCAAAGCCTCACTCTCTCCTTTGGCAAGTTCTGCTCCTTCCGTTTCCGTAGTTCCTGGACAGAAGCGTACTGTGAGTGATGATTTTGGCAGGGAGAAACAATTGCATGATTACCGGCGGGCTAACGGTCTTTGTTTTCGTTGTGGAGATAAGTATAGCAAGGAGCACCAGTGTAAGAAACCTCTTGAGTTACTCACTATCCAGTTGGGCGAGTTTGGGGAAGTTCTTACTGAAGATACAGTTCAGGCTTTGGAATTGTTGTCGGAACCTGAATCTGAAACTGGGCAGTGTTGTCATTTGTCCCTGCAAGCAGTCTCTGGTGGGGAAACAACGGAAACAATTCGTTTGCGAGCTCAAGTGGGAAATCAGATTATGATAATGTTGATTGATTCGGGGAGCAGTCACAGTTTTCTCAATACTGAATTTGCTCATCGCGCTCAATGTAATATTATTGCGGCTCTAGCAGCACAAGTTAAGTTGGCTAATGGCAGTTTGGTCTCTTGTAATCAGCAAGTGCAGCAGCTCTCTTGGCTGACTCAAGGCCATACTTTCACCACAGATATGCGGGTGCTCGAATTAGGGGGCTATGATGCTGTGTTGGGCATGGACTGGCTTCAGAGCTACAGCCCTATGATGGTCGATTGGATGGGCAAGTCCTTATAGATTCCTCATAAGACAGGCACTGTTACTTTGCAAGGCATTCAATCTGGTCCTTTTTCTCTGAAGGCCTATGACACCGGTGCCTATGACACCGGTGTGGGTGCAGTTCTCTCACAAAACAATCACCCCATTGCGTATTTGAGCAAAGCATTGGGCGTCAATAACCGCAAACTCTCTGTGTATGAGAAGGAGTTTCTCGCGGTTATGATGACGATCAACAAATGGCGGCCGTACTTGCAGCGTGCTCCTTTCACTATCCTAACTGACCACAAAAGCTTGGTGCATCTCCAAGATCAGCAGTTATGTTCAGAGTTACGGCGTAAAGCTATGGCAAAAATGGTGGGATTGCAATTCCAGATTAAGTACAAGAAGGGTGTGGACAATGGTGCAGCAGACTCAATCTCCCGTGTGGCACATTTGATGGGGATTTCGACTGTTTCTTCATGTCGACCTGGCTGGCTTGTCAAGGTTCTCAATTCTTATGCCAATATGTGAAAGCACAAGACCTTTTGGTTCAGTTACAAGTGTCTACCCATGACAGCAAGGGTTTTGCTTTGGAAGATGGATTGATTCGTTACAATGGTCATCTTTTTATTGGCAATAACTCTGCCCTTCAGACGAAATTAATCAGTGCTATGCACTCTAGCGCTGTTGGGGGGCATTCAGGTGTTCGTGCCACTTATCAACGTGTCCGCAAGCAGTACTACTGGCCGGGCATTAAGCAACAGGTGCCTGCCCGTGCCTGGGCCGACATTAAGATGGACTTCATTGATGGTTTGCCCAAATCTGATGGCTATGAGGTAATTTTGGTGGTTGTGGATCGGTTGACGAAATATAGTCACTTTATTCCTTTACGACATCCATATACTGCCCTTTCGGTGGCCACTGTCTTCTTGGACAATGTAGTCAAACTACATGGAGTTCCAGCAACTATTGTGTCTGATCGTGATCGTGTCTTTACCAGTTCCTTCTGGCACCAGTTATTCAAAGTTGTGGGCACTAAACTTCATTATTCAACAGCTTACCATCCACAGTCTGATGGTCAATCTGAACGAGTTAATCAGTGTCTCGAGCAATATCTCCGTTGTGCTGCACATGACGGTCCTTCTAAATGGCGCAAATGGCTGCCAAGGGGTGAGTTTTGGTATAACTCGTCCTTTCATACATCATTGGGTTGTACTCCCTTTCAGGAACTTTATGGAATCGAGCCTAATTTCGGCGCTATGCCTAACCTGGGAAGTGCTTTGGGTGTTACTCTTGCTGGCGTTGCTGCAGACCGACGGGCCTTTCAGGATTTACTCCATGATCACCTCTTGCGTGCTCAGCTTCGCATTAAACATCAGGCTGATAAACATCGTACTGATCGCCAGTTTCAAGTGGGTGAAGAGGTGCTTTTGAAGCCCTTCACACCCAATTACAGTCCGGTTTTCTCGGAATTACCTCCTGTGATCGACTTGTCTATAGGCCAGTTTTACCCTGAAGCAATTCTGGATTGTCGCATGGTGAAGGCAATTCTGCTGTTCCTCAATCAAAGTTCAATGGTCTTCCTTGTCTCCAGATAGCGCTACTTGGGAGGATTATCAGGTGCTTCGTACTCGTTTCCCTGACGCTGCACTATGGAATGGGGCTCCAACTCAAGCGGGGGAAGGTGTCACGCCTCCTGTGCCTTCGATAGCCTCGGCGGACATCGAGATCGATCCAGGCTAGTAAAGGGATCCCATGGGTAGAGTTTGGGTTGTAGAGTGTGATGTGTGTGGACCCCACCGGTCGGGGGCGAGGTGCTGTTATAAGCCTCGGATCGATACTGTAAACGTTATCCGGAAAGAAATGAATTGAACTCTCGCTCTCACCCCTTTTCTCTGAACTTCTCACCCCCTTCCCCTGTGATTTCAATCCCAACCCTAACCCTGCTGACGATTGTGAGGATCCATCTCCACCGGGTCCTCACAAGCAGCTCGCGGACGCGGATACGAAATCCATACCGCTGGAGGCTAGCTTGGTCGTGTTCTCGTCAGTCAGGCTTCCTGGCGTGGAGGTTCGCCAGAGAGCTTCCGGTCGTGGAGGCGCGTCTCCAGGTGCGGCGCCCACCGCTCGCCCAGCTTTTTCCCTCCCTCGCCGTACAATCACAGCTGCGGACTGCCGGCCTGCTCTAGTCGTCGCCTCGTCGGACACATACAGAGGACTACGCTTCTACTGCAGATGCAGCTCCGGGTCTCATCGTCCTCGCAAAGGGTGGCGAAGCCTTTGTGCATTCTCAGTCTTAGACGATGTACCCGCTGCTCATATTGTCGACGTCCTTGAGGATATCTGCATGGTTGTGCACGATATTTTTGCGACTGGGCAAAGATATACATTAATTATTTGCTAGGATTCGAACCACGGTGTGAAGGAGACAATGCTAATCTCCATCCGACGGTTGACGTTATAGTTTTAAGGATCAACGTTGTGTAGGCTTATAGGACTCTTACCACCCACAACTTAGCGATCTTTAGATCGTAACCATAGATTTTACATCCTACGGTTGTTATTTATGTTTTCTCCAAAATTAACGTCGTGTCTCGTATGGTGCCTCCGAACATTGTGCACTTTGGCAACTATTAGTAAGTTAGTCCAATAAATGTCATAAAATGCTATAAAGTGTATATAAAATATGTGGCAATTAATATAAAACATGCCTGAAACATCAAAAATTATAGATACGTTTAAGACGTATCAGCCACTAATGACCTGGACGAAGCGTGATGACTACAATCCCCAGCATGTATCTCTTGCAAGATGTGACGTCCCCCCCACTGATGAAACGCGTCGATGATAAACTCCAGAAACACTCCGTTTGAACAACTGACCATCGATCACAGCATAACCCATGGATCTTCTAACAATTTGCCTTGCCATGACCTCATTACTCGGAAGGACTCCTCTCAGCATGTAATCCAAATATGGCTCAGTCCACTCTGGAATTTCATGTATAGCTGCAACTAACTCGGAATCTTGGTCTGGACAATCAACTTCTTCTTCAGTCGGAAGTTTAACTGATGGATGCCACAACTCGTCTAAGAATACATTAGGTGGAACCGGCTCTCGACGGATCTGAGTCTTGACAAAGCATCTGCTGCCTCGTTTTTTCTTCAATCAATATGATCCACCTGAAATCCTGTAAAGAATCCAGCTACTTGATCAACTGCTTGTCTATAAGCTTCCATCTTCGCATCCTTTCTCTCCCAAGTCCCATAAACTTGTTGAGCCACTAAATCCGAGTCTCCAAAACAAATGATTTGTTTGATGTTCATCTCGTACTCAGCAATATTGTGTTGTACAATCAAAGTGAATATACAAGACATAACTCAGCTTATCTCCCTTGGGTGAAGTTAGAACCACTCCTTCTTCTGATCCCTCATACTGCTTAGACCCGTCAAAATGCATAACCCAAGATTTTATAAGTTGGCGCCTTAGGGGCGCCGTGCTCAATCATATCCAATCATTAACAAAATCCACTAGAGCTTGTGACTTGATTGCGGTGCGTGGCTCATAGTTGATATGATAATCACCCATCTCGATTGCCCACTTGGCCATTCTTCCAGTAGCTTATGTATTGCATATTATATCTGACAATGGTGCTCCACTAACCACTGTGATGGGGTGCTATTGAAAGTAATGCTTCAGTTTCCGGCTCGCCATGAAAACACCAAAAACTAGCTTCTGTCAATTTGGGTACCGCTGCTTGGCAGGTGTTAAAACTTCACTAACATAATAAACCGGCCTTTGAACCGGGTGTTCCTTTCCATCATCTCTCTCAACCACAACCACAGCACTCACCACTCGTAAACTTGCTGCTATGTACAACAACATGGGCTCTTTTGGTGCTGGTGCGGCCAGAACTGGTGCTTCAGACAATGTCGTTTTCAATATCTCCAACGCTTTATCAGCTTCATCATTCCAAACAAAATTTTCTTACATTTTCAAGAGCCGGTATAATGGAATAGCTTTCTCTCCCAATCTGGATATGAACCGACTCAACGCTGCCACACAGCCCGTGATTTTCTGGACTACCTTCAGTTCAGTCGGTTTTCCCAAACTATTGATTGCCTTGAATCTTCTTTGGGTTTGCTTCTATCCCACGCTCAGATATGATAAATCCGAGTAATTTTCCTGTTGGAACTCCAAACACGCACTTGGTCGGGTTAAGCTTCATCTTATACTTCCGTAAATTAGCAACGTGCATCGATAAATGTTTCAGCTTTCTCAGTCTTGATCACAACATCATCAACATATGCATGAACATTCCGACCAATCTGCTTTTCAAAGCAATTCTGGATGCACCTCTGATACGTAGCACCCGCGTTTTTCAAACCAAACGTCATTGTTTTGTAACAAAAACTTCCAAAGGGGGTAATAAATGTTGTTTTCTCCTAATCCTCCTCTTTGAGCTTGATTTGATGATATCCTGAGTATGCATCCAGAAAACTCAAAAGGTCACTACCTGCTACGGCATCAATTATGTGATCAATTCTTGGTAACGCAAACGATTCTTTCGGACAATGCTTATTCAAACTTGTGAAATCGATGCACATCCTCCACTCATTATTCTTCTTCAACACTAGGACCGGATTAGCCAACCACTTGGGATGTAAACCCTCCATAATGAATCCTGCAGCGAGCAAACGAGCTATCTCTTCTCCTACAACCTTTCTTCTTTCCTCATTCGCAGTCCCTGTTTAACTGGTCTTGCGTTAGGGTCAACATGTAAGCTGTGCTCAGCGAGTTCAGTCATTATGCCTGGCATGTCACTAGTTTTCCATGCAAAGACATCCCGATTCTCATGGATGAACTCGATGAGTGCGCTTCCTATTTATCAGTCAGATTTGACCCAATGGAGAACTGCTTGGACGAAACTGTTGGAGATATGCCCTAGAGACAATAATAATTTAGTTATTATTTATCTCCAAGTTTATTATTAATGTTTATAATAGCAAACTGTTGGAGAACTGCTTGGACGAAACTGTTGGAGATACGCCCTAGTGTATTAGGTACTTGAATAGCAAATACAACGTATTCAAGAGGAAAACCTCCAATACACGTGTAGAGATACGAACAAGTAAAAGTGTTCCTGGTCTTGTCTCAGAGACTAGCCTATCTTGTTGTTTGATGATCATGTTAACCTGATCATGGACTTTGTATAAGTCACACAACTGTAGGAGTTTATTATCGGAATGATAATCGTACTGAACCGACCCTTGTATGATCTTGCTATGAGACAAATCGTCAACGATGAAGATGGCAATTGATCATATGTTTTGTTATCATTAGCTGTATTCCTTTGCTATGAGAATATCTTGTGACCGCTTGTTCGACACTCATGCTTTGATTGTTACCAAACGTCCGGCCGTAAATGGGGATCATAAAGGTAGCTTTTGGGCGTGAACTAGAATAATGTACTGGAACAGAGATTATTCGAGAATGGCACTTACTCCTCCAGACAATGGAGAGATACATCCTCTAGGCCATCTCGGTATCATTGTTGTCATCCAATCGTCTCGCCAGACACAGCGTGATTAATCACGGGACAACATATATACGGAATGAGAAAAGAGAATGATATTGGTACGAGAATTATATGTGTTATGATCAAATGGTTTGATCACACTAGAGCATATTGTCTCAATCTCGAGATATCATTGGTATCGTGTACGTAAGGGAATTAGTGTAATGAGTAACCCACAGGTTCTGTCGTTCACTCATAAACACAAGGGAGTCTGGTAAGCTCCCGGACAAGACATTGTGTTTACTGAACCTATCTGGTCACACACTTAAGCTGCGAGTCAACCTTTTATTGACAGAATAAAGTTGTAGTCTTAGTGGTAATGAGATTGTGTCGGAGTAGCTCCGATGTCACTAGGACTTGTTCTGGTGAAGTATAAGTTAGAGAGAAGGCGGACATCGAGTGTCCCAGGATGATAGTAATGGTTTCTATCATTGTCAGATTTATTCTGAGTGTTTATAAAGATGTAAATATTGTTCCGAGAGTTTTGTCGGCGGATACTAGGTATCCCGGATCATGTAAATATGAGTTATATGATAAGTAATTAATCCCGTGATTTTTTTGTAAAAGTAAATATTCGAAACAGAATTAATTTGACAAAACAATTATTTATTTAATTAATTATATTGGAAAAATATTATTAAAAGATTTTATTTGGAGCCCAGGAAAAAGGGGCTGCCAAGTGGGCCCATGGGCCCACAAGGCAGCCGCACCCCACATGGGGGCGGATGGGCCGAGTCCGAGTTGGTGTGGGCTTCCCCCCGGTCGAAACCCTAAAGGGATCGGGCGCCCTAGGCGGGGCCGATGACGGCGGGGCCGATGACGGCGGCCGAGATGGGCCCGGGTGGGCCCCACCAGCCTAGGTCGATGCGACCTAGGGCGGGCCTAACCTGGCAGCGGCGGCGGTGGCAAGGAAGGAGGGGGGAGGGGAGTTGGAGTCCTACTCCAACTCCACCTCCCAAGCCGAGTTGGGCAAGGGGACCTTTCCCCTTGCCCAAGCACCTACACCCTTTGGCCTACTACTATATAAACACCACAAACCCCCTAGGGTTTGAAACACAATATTGCCAACTCTCTCTCTCTCTCGTAGATCTCATGTGTTGAGAATTAGACGTCTCTAATCTCATATAGATCTATTCAAGTTGATTAGATCTACCACCTAAACTACGCCGCAAGGTTGTCTCTCTCCGCCAATGCTACTAGCTCTAGGCGGCGAACGCACTTGGCGGGTTGGCGCGGTGTACGTGTGGATATCGTTAGAGCAGGACTTTTCTGTAAATATGAGTTTCATATAAATATGAGTTATATGATAAGTAATTAATTCCGAGAATTTTCTGTAAAAGGAAATATTCAAGGAGGAATTAATTTGACAAAACAATTGTTTATTTATTTAATTAATTAAGTGAGAATAATATTAAATAGGCCCAGCAAGGTCATGGTGGGCCAAGGCACTGAAGAAGGGGGAAGTTCCCACACGGCCGAAACCCTATTGGGCTACGTGGCCCATGGGGGGATGGCGGCGGTGGCTTGAGGCGGTTGGGAGGGGGAGTCCCCCTCCAATCCGAATTGGGGTGGAGTTGGACTCCTCCCCACTTTCCTTGTTGGTGGAGGCGGTTTGGGAAGGGAGGAGTCCTACTCCTCCTCCCAATCCGAGTTGGGGAAGGGGAGGGACTCCTCCCTCCCTTCCTTGGCCGGCGGCACAAGGGGAGGGCTTGCCCCTCCCCCAAGCACCCCTCCCCTTTGGCCACCAATATAAACACCCCAAGCATCTAGGGTTTGAGACAAAACAATGCAACCATTGCCTCCGTGCAAGTTCTCTCTCTCTCTCTCGTAGATCTCATGTGTTGAGAATTAGACATCTCTAATCGTCTCATATAGATCTAATCAAGATCTAGTTGATTAGACCACCTAAACTATGCCGCAAGGCTGTCTCTCTTCGTCGGTGCTACTAGCTCTAGGCGACGAACGCACTTGGCGGGTTGGCGTGGTGTACGTGTGGATACCGTTAGAGCGGGACTTGCGCCATCAGTTCCTCGACGACGGACCGGCAACAATCTCACCTCTCGGCGTGAAAAAAAACTCTATTAACGGAAATTACTTTTGAACGATTTTTTGAATATGAACAATTTTCAGATATGAACAATTTTTAAATCTGAACATTTTTAAATTTGAATATTTTCAAACAATAAATTTAAAATAAAATCTAAAAATAAAACAGAAAAGAAAAAACAACAAAAAAGGAAAAGAAACAGGAAAATAAATAAAGAAAAAGCCAAAAGAAAACAAAAAAGAGATGCAGGTTACTACTGGGCCGGTCCATAAGCAACGGGACGGGGCGACCAGAAGTGTGGATCGCATTGCACTCCGACCTGGTCGTCAAATAGGGTTTGCCCAGGAACACCTTTACACTGCCTGTTAGCGCCGCATAATACGTGCGCCGCCTACGTCGGTGCAGTTTTGGGCCGGCCCATTTCACTACTTCGCGCGCTGATCAGTGAACCAGCAAAAATACTTGCGCCTGGAAAGATTCGAACCCTGGTGTCTCTTTACAACGATGAACTTTACGTGATGCCTGCTAGCCATCTATCCAAGCAAACAACTATGACGGTGGAGGTACATTACTTAATCTGATTCTTTAGCAATTTTACGAATGAAAATAATTATTTTCTTTAATTACCATGGAATGATTTTTAAAAATGAACAATATTCAAATTTGGAACCTTTTTAATTTCAAACCTTTTTAAATTTGGAACTATTTTCAAAACAGAACTATTTTTAAATTTGGAACCATTTTCCAAATGGACCATTTTTAAATTCAGAACCAATTTAAATCTGGAACCATTTCCAAAAAATTGGAAATATTTAATTTGGAACCATTTTAAAAAATGAACAATTTTCAAATTTGGAACCATTTTTAAATTTGGAACCATTTTCAGAATGGACCCGTTTTGAAGAATGAACAATTTTCAAATTTGGAACCATTTTAAATTCGCAACCATTTTAAATTAGGAACCATTTTTAAATTTGGATTCATTTTCAAATTAGGAACCATTTTTTAATTTGGAAATATTTTTAAAATGGAACCATTATAAATTTGAAACCATTTTAAATTTGGAACCATTTTGAAATATTGAAACCATTTCAAATATGGAACCATTTTCACATTGGGAACCGTTTAAAAAAATTGAACCATTTTCAAAATTAAAACATTTTTATAAACGAAACCATTTTCAAAATAAAGAACGAAAAAATAATAATAATAAATAAAAGTAAAAAAAAATAAGAATAAGAGAAACAGAAAAGAAAACGAAAAACGAAAATTAAAATTAAAAGGAAACACGCCAAAGTGGGCCGGCACGCCAGAGGATCCCCGTTAGGGACGCGAACGATAGCGCGCATATACGGAACGGCCTCACGTACGACCTTTTCCCGTCGATACCTGTACGACTCTACGTGGCCAGCTATGATTTCCTTAATTCCTCTCACGTTGGGACCACCAGAGGGATCGGAGCAGGTTTGATTCATGTCTAGCTGTGGATCGTACGAACGTCGGACACAAAGTGTCGTACGTATAGCATCGCTCGCGCATATATAGGTTTCGCCGGTTTGCCCATAGGAGCCCCCGAGATAAATATCGACTAGTAGCAAGTAGGGCATTGTGTTCCACTCAGCCCATACATAGATTCATCTCTCTCCTCCCTGCGTTAGGGTTCCACCCCCGTTCCTGCTTCCGCCGTCACCTCCACATCAACCTCCTCGGTTGCCATGGGCATGGATAACGAGGAAGAATTCAAGCAGCTCACGACCCCTCCGCCTATCCACCCCGAGGATCCGGATTCTCCTCTTCCGGAGACCATCCTCATCGACTCTTTCGGCTACCTCAGCGACCGCACCAACGCCACCACCGCCAATGGCCGCAGGAGCAGGACCAAGAAGAAGGGCAAGCGCATCCTGGTCACCTTCTGGCCGGCTACCCCGCCGCGCGTCTCCTGCTTCACGGTCCACTGCCCAGATCTGAAGCCCGACGCGTTCGGTAGCATGCCCAGGATCTCCTACACGGAGGACGGCCTCGCCCTGCTCGAAATCATCATGCGCCCCGAGCACGCGTACGCCAGGAACATCCGCTACTTCGTCTACCAGGCCGGCACCAAGAACACGCCGCCGTCCGTCAAGCTCGTCCACTCGCCCCCCGACTTCACGTTCTTGGACGAGGAGGTTGCCCTGCTGCGCTGCCGCGACCAAGACATGTTCTTCATCGCCGTGCTCCGTAGGGAGTACAGTGATGGGCACTTTGATCTCCACCTGTACAGCTCCAAGACAAAACGATGGAGCACCAAGAGTATGCATCTTGATTCGCCACAGGATTTTCAGTTCCACTCTCCGAACAAGGGGATCACCATTGGAGGGGAGCTTGGTTCAGTGGGTTGGGTCGACCTCAGGCGGGGCATTATCATCTGTGACCTTCTCCTTGACAGCCAGAGTCTTCGCTACATTCCGTTACCTTCGCCGCTGTCGCCCGATCCACTCAGGCGTTATCCGCTGTATGTTCGGAATATCGTTGTCCTCCAAGGTTACATCAAGTATTTCGAGATGCACAAACTGGGCTCAGAAGCTGGAAGATTCCCGATATCTGAAGGTTGGATTGCTGCAACAAGAAAATTAAAAATTTCAAGCATTGGTTCCGGTAGCAGCTGGGAGGAGGACTGCACTATCAGATGCTCTGATGACGTACCATTGGGTAGCCCTCTGCATTCCCAAATGCCACCTAATCTGCAGGAGGATGAGGATGCCAAGCCAAACCTGAAGAGAATATGTGTAGGCTATCCTGCTCTTAGCTTGCATGACGATGATGTTGTTTACCTCATGCACAAACCTGATTTCATTGGGAAAAAGGCCCATGTGATTGCTGTTGATATGAGGAACAAGACTGTAAAAGGCGTTGCTAATTTTGGCTCTGGAAGACCCCTGGGTCATTGTTTGTACACCTACCTCGAGAGTGGGATCTCCAAGCATCTCGACATTTTCGCATCGACCAGGTAATTTTGTTAAGAACTTTCATATCCTTCCTTAGCTAATTGAGTTACAGACTGAAGTATCAAAGGTAAACCAGCTTTTACGGGCAGCAGGAGAGTCTTTAGGTACTTTTACCGAGTGGATGTAGAATCTTGTTACATCTATGTTTTTATTATGTTGTGCATGTTAATATCACAAAAGAATGTTTTTATTATGTTGTTACAATTCTGGTTTTGATTGTTTATTATTTGATTTGATCATGTGCAGCTACCAGATTATATTCTCTTGATCTATATGATTTGTTGTTTCAAAAGTATTTGTTTTAGGATGGTGAACATTGTGTGTGCATTTCTCTCGTTAGCATTTACGTTTCCGTACATAAAATTAGCACTTACTGCTCCCCTGTCACCACAATTGAATTCTGTGGTTTCTGTTTGACGAGATGTATAGAAAAGGCTTCATTCAACAAACAAAATAACAAAAGTAAAGACAGTGTCCAGTTTAACTTCACCTCATTGAATTCTGTGGTTTCTGTTTTCCTTTGTTGTGTGCACCTGTTTCGTAGATAATCTTGCTTTTGTGTTAAACGTTTATTTGTTTTGTGGGAACCAAAATTATTTCCATCACACAAATTAAGTAAAATAGGTAAGCTTCGCTAACCCAGCTGTTTCTCAGTGGACAAAATTGGCAATCCCTATGGCTGGCTTATTTGAGGGGAAATATTGCAGTGGATCTGTGGCCCCTGTAAAAATGGCAATACATTTACGGTCTCCCTCTACATCATACCAGATGTCATTCTAGTTTAGGTTGAATCCATTTTTTCCCCTAGTTTATCAATTGGCCTGTTTAGCAGAACTTCCCACTTGCCCCATTTAGTAAAGAGGAATTAACACTTTTAGTCCCACAACTTGCGTGTCGCGAACGTTTTAGTCCCACAACTTGTAAACAAGCCACGTCGGACGCTGACTGGACGAAAACTTGCACTTAAGTCCAGCAAGAAAACCCCCTAATCTTTATTAGTATTCGTATTTAGGTCTCCAAACCCTATCATACATCCCGGGTCCCCAAATTAGGCGAGGGCGCCGTGGCCTCCGATCCAGAGGAGAATCCTGAATCCTGATCCCCAGCTAGCGCACACACGTCGGTCACTGTCGAGGGTGTGTAGCCACAACGGAGGTCGTGGAGGCTTGGGGGCGAGTACACTCTACTTGCTTGAGCTGGAAGGACACGTCATAGTGGAGCCTCTGATCCTCCTTGGTCGTCGGCACCTCGCCGGGGAGCGGAGCCTTAGGGATGGCTAGAATGCGGCCAGCAGGAATCAGGCTGGGTTGGTGGCCCAGCCACGAATCCTGAAGGAGAAGTCCTGACCGGCGAGGGTGGCGGTGTCTACCGTGTTGATGTGGCATGACGGGGCTGGAAGCTTGGTGGCTTCCATGCGTGCTCCAAAATTCCGACTATGTCGACGACCACACGGTTCATGGCTAGGTGCGCACCCGCGGCGCGCGCGGTCGGAGTAGAGCGCCACCGAGGGGCAAGAGGATGCTGCCATGGCGAGGGAGAGGGAGCTTGGAAGGGCGGCAGTGGCCGCAGTGGTCGGAGTGCCTAGGCGCGGTGGAGGTAGTTGCGGTGTTCGGAGCGAGAGCTCATCCCCAGGCCTAACTGAAGAGCGCAAGGACTCGAGTTGGAAATTTCATCTACTCTGGTGGACTTAAGTGCAATTTTTTTGTCCAGTCAGCGTCCGACGTGGCATGTTTCGGTATAAAGGACCAATTAGTCCTGACTTAGCAAGTTGTGGTATCACTGATGTCCACTTTGCAAGTTGTGGGACTAAAACGTTTACGACGAGCAAGCTGTGGGACTAAAAGTGTTAATTCCTCTTTAGTAAAAGTTGTGTTAGCTTTCACCCCCTTTTAAACTTCACCCATTCTATAAGGTTGGACCGAATTATGAGGTCTATGTGGTTTGCAATATCAGAAACATATTTTGCCCTGGCATGTTTGATATCCGACTACCTTCTCACCCCCTTTTGAACTTCACCCATTCTATAAGGTTGGACCGAATTATCAGGTCTACGTGGCTTGCCATATCAGAAACATATTTTGCCCTGTCATGTTTGATATCCGACTACCTTCTCAGGTCCTCATCCGTGTGGCAACTGTTTACTGTTGCTGCCCCAATGTTCTCACCTTCTGCTAGCCAGGCGCAACTAAACGTGGGAGCTAGCCAGAACATAATAGTGCACTACTAGTAGTAGTACACTTAAGGAGAGTATTTTGGTCGTATTTTCGGTAATTATTGTTTTTGTTCTAGTACTAGTATGTAGCGTAAAATTTCTGTGTGCCATGCATGTACAGGACAAGTGTACATGCGCTAGCTTCTCTCTTCAGGTTTTAGCCAGGCGATCGATGAAGCAAGCGATAGTTGGAACAACCAAGATTGTAGTAGGAGCAGCTAGGATTGGTGAAGTCGGGCATGCCCACGTACGCCTGATGAAGAATCCTACCAAATAGAACTGAATAAAGTTTTAAATAAAGAGATTAGAACTGGCACATGTTTCACTAAATGGGAATGTTAACTGGTGAATGCGTTAAGTACTGTTCCTTTATTCGTACCATTCACCAGTTATTAGAATCTTTAGACTAAATAGGGTAAACAGGAGGAATTCCTATTAAATGGGGTAATTCCCATTAAAAAGTGAAATTCAGTCAATAGTTTAACGTAATAAGACTTCTATTTTAGATTCACCATGCGAATTATGCTCGTCGTTATATTGTACAAATTTATAGGAATTGATGCCCAAAGATATAAATGTTTGACTTGGGAAACACAAGTCTGGAATTTGAAACGGAGCGAGTTGCATGGAATTGAAGAGAGCTTGCAAGTTCCTGAAACTGGATCTTGTATGTCAAGAATACTCAATACAGTCAGAAAGAGTGAGAGTGCCAACAAAACTGTTAATGTTAATACTCCTTTGACGAAGAGGAGAAAAGTTGTTGGTTCACTGTATGATTTTTAACAGAAAATTCTATTATGGAATTTTAATTTAATTGGATGATAATAGGTTTAAGGGTCGTCTTGTGCGTTATAGTCAATGTTTAGATGATGTAACTTCTGCAAGTAGATATTTCATATCATCTAATATCGAATGCTGCTGAGACAAGCAGGGATGGCAAGTAAGAAGGTTGTACTGCGGCCTGCTATGATTGGTGTGCATTCTGGAAAGAAAAAAGTTTTAGCTGCAATTATTTGAAGGCATGGTCAAAGCCCGTGTACAAAGAAAGCTTAAGAAGTCTTTCCTATCTCATCCGTGATGGCTATGATCTGTGCATTACCAATGGACTTGTATTACTAAAATCTTCTGCAGTGTGTTAGACTATATTTGTTGGCCGTGTTTGTTGACTATGTTGTATCATAGCCATCCGTGATGGCTATGATGTGTTGCATTACCAATGGACTTGTATTACTAAAAATCTTCTGCATTGTATCGACTATATTTGTTGGCCGTGTGTGTGGACTATGTTGTATGCTAGCCATGTGAGGGATATATATCTCTTATCTCTTTTCTTCTCTTCTTTGGTTAAGATGGTGACGGTTATTTTATCTCTTTTCTTCTCTTCATTTAGCTTAAGGTCTTGATGGTTGCAGATGGTAGGTCATCAAAGTTACACTTAAGAAGTTCATTAATTTACATCTGATGCTAGTTACCTATAGGTGACTAGAATACTACATGGCGGCTGATTTTCTTAGCATGTATATTTATTGAAAATCCGAATAAACCATAATATTATTCTGCAAGTAAGAGAATCGATCTGAATAGTGCCCAAAGGAATAAGCATCTATGCTGCATGCCTGCATACCGCTATTTCAAGTCACAGTACAACATAATAAATCGCTTATGAAGGTGTAGAAAAGAGTCACTTAGCAAACCCACAGCTAGTTGTTATGCAATATATAAAACTAGCTGGTGAGCCCGCGCATTTGCGCGGCTAGATTTCTACTAAATATCATCATATTTGATGCACCCTCAGATACTTGCTATAACTTTTCGCAAAAAAAGATACTTGCTATAACGTGTAGTTTTTGTGAAAACTCAAACTTTTGAATACTCTTCCGAAGTACTCCCTCCGTTTTTATTTAGTTTGCGTTCTGGGTTTAGTCAAAGTCAAACTTTGTCAAGTTTGACCAAATATTTTAGAAAAAATATTAACATGTACAATGTAAAATCTATATTGTTAGAATTATCATAAAGTATACTTTCATACTATATGAATTTGGTATTATGAATGCTCATATTTTTTCTTATATTCTTGGTCAAATTTGACTAAACCCAGAACGCGAACTAAATAAAAACGGAGGGAGTAATTCTGTCTTCTTTCTTAGCACCAATGTTGATTCCCGTAGCATGGCCACTGGATGGCACCAGGACAACAAAGGAAAAAACGTTCTGCTGCTGAACCTGCGCCCACGTGCTCCTCCTACTGTCTGTTCTCCTCATTCCCATGGAAACCCCCTCCAGCTGGTTGGCAAAGGTAGATTTTGATGCTAGCTCCTTGTAGGACACAGCTATCGCCATGGCTGGTTTTATCGCTCATCAAAACACCAGTGTTGTTTTAATCGTCAAGATTGCTCCGATCAGGACTTGAGCTGACGCCAAGCAGAAGCCCTTGCCTGCCTTGAAGCGCTCAAAAACCGATTGCGATGCCCTCGTTGCTGGCCAGAACCATACCTCCAGAAACCTCTCTAGGTTGTGCTTTGTTCTCTTTGAAATCAAGTCGCTGGTTTAACACTTTTCTGATGTTTTGTTTTCTATTTCTGGTGGACATAGCAGCAAAGTTTTGTCTCACATCCTGGGAGTGTTGCGTCCCAGATCCTGTTTCGCCGCTCCTGCAGGCTGATCTTCTAAACATGATTACTCTTACTGAATAAAGCTACATTCATTGCATAAAAATCACTCTTGTTTTGTCGCCAGTCATATTATAGTGCCAACGATTGTTTGCACAGTAATACAGATCACTCTTGTTTGGGTATATCATAGCAATGAAGAGCTTCAATAACAATTAAGATATTTTCTAAAGAAACGCCACACAGAAAAATACAATCAGACCTTGACCATAGCCATACTACATGACTTAATTAAGAGTAGTAGTTTTCAGTATACTCTAGGAGTTCGGTACAGCTAAATATTTGCAGAATAAATAAGAGGCTGTTCCGATTACATTTATCATAAAGTAATCTGAATGAGCATCACAATAAACACATGAATTTAAATCGCAAATTCGTCATTACCTCTTGGTCATCAGGCCCAGCTTAGTTATATCCCATTTTGATCAGATTCACATGGCGTGTTGTTTTACTGTGTACGTTGAATTGCGTCGAATCTTGAATGGCACGGATTGGCATCGGTAAAACATTGTTGCAGCACAGGAGGCCACGACATAGATCCTTTGACACACCAGACGCATCTGATCTAGCTACTCTTCGTCGTCGACGGTGACAAACTGAGACCAACTCACCAAGTCCCTCAGCTCTACCTCCATATATATAGAGACGAATTTCCAACCGTATCACGTCGTACTGCTGACCCAAATCATTAGTGCCATTGAAGCGCACCTGCGGATCAACTTTTCAACGTCTACAGTTTGGCCTTGCGGACCGTAGAGACGTGCGATTGTGTAACGGTGGCCTGGCCCGGCGTCGGCTTGGCGGCCCGGGGGCATGTGCCGGCGTGATCACAATATGATCATCTTGGTGATGGTGATCGCCGAAGCCTTTGTGTTTTTGTTCTAGCGTGATCATAGTTCCTGATTTTGGTAATGGTCATCGCCGGGACCTTTCGTTGTTCCATAATGAATCTACCAACGCCATTGCTGCCTCGGATCAGGGTGGAAAATCATGGCGTACGCCGTCTCCTCTGATCCCATACGTCCGCTTATGCCATCTCCTCTGATCTAATGACGTCATGGGAAATACTCCCAGTCCAGCGTCAGCTCATGTTCTTTGCTTGACTCAATGCCTGCACTATGTCGGCGATGAACATGCAGGTTTCACGGTGCATGTCTGGCATCGGCGATCGGAACTGGCCGGCGGCAGACGCGCGCCGTCTTCTCTGATCTCAACAACGCCATTGGCTACCTCGGATCAAGATGGAAGTTCATTGATTATGGCGTCTCCTCTGATCTCATCTACGTCATTGCCGCTTATGTCGTCTCCTCTGATCTCAGCTGCGCCATTGGCCACCTAGGATCTCATTGAACGATCCTTCGCGTCCTCATTACCGCTGCAGCTGATCAAGATGGAAGTTCATTGCTTATGAGGTCTCCTCTGATCTCATGTACGTCATTGCCGCTTAAGCCGTCTCCTCTAATCTCAGCTGCGCCATTGGCCACCTAGGATCTCATTGAAGGATCCTTCGCGTCCTCATTACCGCTGCAGCTAATGTTCGCCACTATTTCCGGATCCTTTCGCCCATGCCCAGCAGGACTCGAGTAGTCGTCGATTATTTATAACGGTTTATCGTTGCCTTTTCGGTCCAGGTCTCTTCCGAAAAAACCATGGATCCTAATAGCGCATACCCTGTTTAGCTTGCTTGGATCAGCAGGCCGGACTCTGGATTTATTGTTGTCTTCTTCTTTGGTTATATCGTGATGGGCACTATAGTTTTTTTACGTGAGGAGAGGTCTTCTTTCCTTTTGCCGTGATGGGTCGTAGTTTGGAGACGTGAGGAAAAAGGACACCATATAAGCGCATATCTAAATCAGCAGCACGTGATTTCATAAAGGGCAGTGCTGAGCGTCCCCGGGGGATTTGGGGCAAAAATCCCCCGGGTCCAGCGCTTGACACATGTCTCTATCCTTCCGATTGGTCCACCCACGAAACCAGCACGCAAAAAAATCCCCCACCTCAAACCAGGAACCCACGGACTCCGTACGCGAAAAATCCCCACGCCCACACGCTCAGCACCGATTCATGCCCGACCTAACACTCCGATCGGCATCACCGCCAGTCGCCGGAGTGTCGGCCGTCGCCGGAGAACCCGTCGAGGCGTCGCTGATGCTGCAGGCGGTGTGTCCCTCACCACCTCGTTCTCCACCTACCCCCGCAGCCATGGCCGTCATTGGAGAACACCGACTCGGCGTTGTCGATGCAGTAGCACTTTGGTAGGCGCTTGCAGCAACATACATTGTTCGTGGTAGCATCTTTGTCCGCCCATGGTAGCATTGCCGTTCACCTATCTGAGCATCGCCGCCGCCTCAACCTCCTTGCAGCATTCCATGGTCGCATCTCCGTCCATCATGGTAGCATCTCTGTCTGCCCGAGGTAGCATCACCGTTTTCCCATGGGAGCATCGTGGTTCGCCCATGGGAGCATCCCCGTTGTCCCTTGTAGCGCTCCATGGTCACATCTCCGTCCACCATGGTAGCATAGTCGTCCGCCCTTGGTAGCATCGACGTACACTCGTGGGAGCATCGCGGTTCGACCATGGGAGCATCGCCGTGTCTCGTTGCAGCGCTCCATGGTAGCACCTTTGACCGCCCGTGGTAGCATAGTCGTCCGCCCGTGGGAGCACCGCCGTACACCCGTGGGAGCATCGTCGTCCGCGGACGACGGCCAGCTTGCTCGGCGGTGGTAGCAGCACCAGAGGCGCGCGCCCTCAGCACCGCCGGCTCCATCGCCCACCCGTTGCAGCTCGGGTTCCTGCCCTCTACAGCTCCGGCGCCCGCTCTTTGTAGATGGGGGAGAGGGATTTGGGGAGCTGCGCTTGCAGCGGCGACGAGCTGGGTTCGAACCTCGGCAGCAGCAAGGAGGGCGACGATGGAGCATCGACGCAGATCTGCGGAGTGTCAGCTGCCGAGCACATGCGCAACACCGTCTCCTTGCTCATCGCGTGGTCAAGGCATGGCGGTGTGAAGTTTTTTTTTTCTGGAAGCGTGTGGCGAGAGGAGGAAGAAAAGCAAGCAGAGGAAAGGATAAGGAACAGACGGACGAGAGAGGTCGTAGGCTTTTTCTAAGGGAAGATAAATGCAGGTGTCATCACTGTCTCCGCATGTGAATGGATGCGTGTCGTCCGCTCCACCCGGAGGACGCGTGCGACACGATCCCCCGGGGGTATGCAAGCGTTTCCCTTTCATAAACCTTTCAATTCTAGCGTGAGATCAGATTACGTTAAATCTGGGCTGTCCTTTTTCCGTTGGTTAAGATTGGTTAATCCTAACCGTTCATTGTCTTGTGTTTTAATTATATAATAATAGATATTCAATAAAGCATCAGCTCCTTGACTGTCACGATAAGAATCCACAAATGCTAAAAAGAAAAAAAACCACGAATGCTTCCAAAACACAATCACAAAACTCAGTTTCTGTGCAGACAGTTATTTCCTGTGGCATCACCTTGTAAGCAACAAAGTACAAAATCATTCGATGGTTGATCGGTTGGATAATTCCTATACAAAATTCAACAATTATATCCCCTTAGTAATTTTCTCAAGCAGTTGGCTTGTATACACAATTTAATCTACACCCCCGCTAGGAGAATAGAAGTACCCGTGTAATTGCTGAACCAAAATCGACGTGGCAGGTAGCTAACAACGAGGTTGAGGGATCATCTGGCTGTTCCCGCAGCCGATTCCACGGCCGGACCCCGTAATCTCGGACGCGCTGCCGCCTGCATCACGCGCCGCTCAGGCTGCTCTCTCTGCTCCGTCCTCTAGCTCGTCGCCGGCCGTTCCGAGCTCCAGCGCCCGGCCCATTCCCATCCCGCGAGGCCCGTGCTTCTCTGTACTCCAGCTCGACGCCGTCGCCCACTGCTTCCCTGACCTCCAGCTCCACGCCGCCGGCGGCCCTTCCCCGACCTTTAGCAGCGCGCCGTTCGCTCCCCATCATGCGTACGCACGTGCAGCAGGCTCAGCTGTGCGCCATCAACGGCCTTCCCCGACATGCAGCTGTGCGCTCAATCCCCGTTTGTTCTGTTCATAGGCTGCAGAGTACTGTTTGCTCTGTTTCTACTCTATTTAGCATTCTTGTGTGTACAAGACGTGTTCGAAGTGAAAGACAACCCAGCCTGTAGCCCTGTACTAGCTATTGCCCTCGACCAAAAGCACCGATCAGAAACAAAGATCAACCAATATACGTGAGCTAGCATAAATGGCTCGATTTTTTTAAATAATACATTTATTTTATTCTTTTTCGGAAATAATACGCGTTTTGAAAAAATCACAGAAATATTGCAGCCTCGGCCTGTGTCACGAGCCGAGCAGTCCCTGTTGTCGGCACAGTGGAAACCAGGGTACCACGGGCCGGCCTGCCAGGGCCCGCAAGATTCTTCAGAAGATTTCGCTAAGGACCAGGCTCTTCAAGCCTGGAGAGCCTCTCCAAGTCTGGCGAGCCTCGCCGAGGGTTTCCCCCTCGGCGAGGGACCTCTCCTCGAGAGGGCACCAAGCCGAAGGCTCGGCGAGGCTTTTTGCCTCGCGAGGCTTCCTTCCTCTCGAAGCTAGCTCTGCCTCCGCGGCAGAACGCACATGGGCTCTGCATCCTCTGCAGAGTCACGGACGCGCCAAAGCGTAGTGACGACAGCGTTGTCGTTGCCATTCCGGTGTATAAAGGAGTCAACAATGCAGCGCCAGGCAAAGCGGACAACGAGGCTTGCCACTTTGGTGATAAGGAGACCGTCTGACGCCGCTGACGAGGGCGACGTCACCATGGGGCTCACTCCGAGCCGTTGCAGCGCCAGCCCACCGTCTGGCTGGCCGGTGGCTTTTCAGCTTTGGTGACGCTGCCCCCTGCCGTGGACCGCGTCCATGGACCTTACCTTTATGGTGGACTCTACCTTTATCGTGCGCCGCGCCTCCTCCTTCGTCGCCATGTGGTAGCCCTTCCCGCCAAGACATTTAGGCGGAAGAGGCCCGAGACGCCTATAAAAGAAGGGGGAGCAGGTTCCAGGCGCAGGAGGTTCCAAGTTCTGAGTTCTATCCTTGGTAGTTCAGGTCTTCCAAACCCTAGATCTGAGTAGCCATTGTAGCCACTTCGAGCTCGCCAAGCTCGCTCTGTACTAAAACTCTCCAAGCTAGTGCAATACAATCCGAAGCAGGACGTAGGGGTTTTACCTCGCCTAGAGGGCCCTGAACCTGGGTAAGGCCGTGTGTTTCCTCTCTGCAGTGCTTCCCGCAGCGATCCAGGCGAGCACCGTCGCCGAGGCAAGTTGAGGGTTGTTTGATTCCGTGTTCAGCCCCTTACTTGATCCTTCGTGAGACACACCCAGTTCCTGGGACAGTTCTCCGACATTTGGCACACCAGGTAGGGGGCTGAGGCGCATCTTCAACCTCGACATCGCCATGGCCGCTTCTCGCGCCGAACGTCTCGCTTGCCGGACGGCCAGCGCCGCCACCGTTCCCGGCGGCAACCCGCGCGGTCGCCCGCGTGGAAGTGCTGCTCCGGAGCGCCACGTCGACCCCGAGCCCCACGTCGAGCACCCGGAGGACGACGACCACGACCACGCCGAGGACGACCTCGACGGAGAGGAAGAGGCTTCTTCTCTGCACCCGTCGCGGGACCGTGCTGCCTCCTCGCTGGGCCGCCCTGCGCCCAGCCCGGCAACTGCGCTTCTCATGGCGCAGGAGCTGCTGCAGTACCGTCCCACGGCCGAAGCCCAGGAAGCTTGGCTCAACCGCCTCTCCGAGCTCGTCGGCGCCGCTCGCGTCGCCGCTCCCGCACCGTCTCGTTCGCTGGTCCTCTCTGCTCGCGTCGCCGCACGCACCTCCTCGTCAGCCCGCTCCCGCTCCACCAGCTCCACCGCAGCCTGCTCCAGCTGGGGCTCCTCCTCGCGACAACCGCGCTGCGTCGCACGCATCGTCGCCGCACGACTGCCAAATCGTGCAGCGAGCCCCAGAGGATGCACGTGTGAGCATCGAGCGCGGGCAGAACCGTCACAACCGCGCCGTCCATGACGTCGCCACCGCGGGGCGCCACCTCCGCGCCACCCTCGCCAACGGCCCGGTCACCTACGGCACGACGGCCGCGTTCACCCGCAGCCTCCGTCGTGTCGTCTGGCCAGACAAGTTCCGGCCGGATCTTTCTCTGCGCTACGACGGCAAGAACAGCCCCCTGGAGTTCCTGCAGCTCTACACCTTGGCCATCCAGGCCGCCGGGGGCGACGGCAAAGTCATGGTGAACTGGTTCCCCATGGCCCTCAAGGACCCCGCGTCCTCGTGGCTCACCAACCTCCCCGCCGAGTCCATCAACACCTGGGAGGAGCTCTGCCGGTGCTTCGTCGCCAACTTCAAGGGCACGTACGAACGCGGCCTCACGTACAACGATCTCTGCGCCGTGCGTCAGAAGCCTGGCGAGACCCTCCGTAAGTACATCCAGCGCTTCAGCCAAGTGCGCAACAAGATCTCCAACGCCACCGACGCGCAGGTCATCTCGGCTTTCCAGGCTGGGGTCACGGATGTGCGGATGCTCGAGAAGCTTGGCATCCACGACAACATCACCACCATCGTCAAGCTCTTCGACTTGGCGGACAAGTGCGCCAAGGCTGAGGAGGGCCGCTTGTTCGTCAAGAACGAGCCAGGGGACCCCGCCGAGGGGTCCAAGAAGAAGAAATCCACCGAGAAGCGCAAGACCACTGCGGTCCTCGCGGCTGAGCCCGACGCCAAGCAGCCTCGCGCTGCCTGTCGGGGGGCAACCCCCGGATATGGGCAAGGCGTCGATATAAGGGTTGACTCGGAGTTGACCGGGTCACTGAAACCGACATAACTGTACCGGCTGACTCGGAGATGACCGGGTCAAGATTAACCGATATATTATTATGTCGGATCAAGCGAGTTATATGTCGGATTGTTCTCTGTTCTTCTTGTGTGCAGGGAAGGCAAAACCGAGTAAGAGAAAGGACCAACCGAGTCACCTGTGTGGGGCATGCTTATGCCGGGTAAAGGTTATCCCGGACGAGGGACAGCGTTCCTTGAGACACGGAGTGAAACAAGGGCGGCGGCGTGCTGCAAGTGGACGGCGTGCCAAGCCTCGGGCGTGCCTCTGACGCGGGTGGCGCGGCACAGGGACGCTAGGCCTAGGCGTGGACATGCTGATGGACGCAGAGGGGACCGTGGCGACCGGCGCTGCCACGGTCAGGGCATGGTGCAGCGGCACCCGTGTCGGCCGGAGACCAAGGAGTATGGCACCAGTAGAGATGTTTTGCACTGTAACCCTGGGTTTCCCTATATAAAGGGTACCAGGGGCTCCTCTTACAGGGACGATTCCCAGAGAGAAAAAGGCCAGACGCAGAGCGAGTGAGTAGTTACTTGGAGAGCTAGAGGAGAGCCAGATTACCATCCCGAGACTCGGTAGGAGCTTGGAGTGGATAGTAAGTTAGCTAAGGAGCAAGCTTGTAAGCAGGTTGTAATCCGTATAAATCAAGTATACAGGCAGGAGTAGGGGTGTTATCTCCTCACGAGAGCCCCGAACCTGGGTAAAACCGTGTGTGTGTGTGCGAGTTGTGTTCTTTGTGTGCGTGTTCATGTGCGCAAGCCCTCCCCGGGTGCCTCCAGCGTCCATCGGCCCCACATCTTAAGCCATCCTATGGCATCTGCCGTGACACCACCACGACAGTTGGCGCCCACCGTGGGGCCAGCAGCGGCGCTGGCTGGAGTTTTCATCCGGACGGGTTCTCTCATCGCGTCGGGTGAGCGCGTGGTCTGTGGCCTTGTCCACAGATTCGGCTCCCTCAACGTCATCAGCGACAACGCTGGCTGCTTCGGCAACAGGCCACTGCCCCGGAACGGATGCCTCATCGACTTCGGCGCGCTCACGGTCTACGTCGCCACCGAGGTCCCTTGCTGGTTTCCCGAAAGGGTGCAGCTGGGAGCGGATCCACCCGCAGTCTGCGCAGCTCGCGGCCGGCGTACTGCTCGCCCCGCTAGCTGCGTGGAAGTCATGATGACTGCTCCTGGCGCCGGTGTCGGCAAAGCCATGGCGGGCGATGCTGATCCCGGTACCAAGTCGGCTAGACCAGGGCGTCCGCCCTTGGAGAAGCCGGAGAACCGCGCGGCGCTGGCCAGCACATCCAGCGTGCCAGTGACGCCGAGTCCTCTTCAGGACGTGATCGAGAAGCTGGCAACCCCAGTCGCACCGAGTGCAGATGCTGCCCTGACTCAAGCCGAGTTGGAGGTGCAGCGCCAGAACATACTCCAGGAGGCCAGAGAGGTGGCCCGAGTCAGGCAGGAGTTCGACATATCAATGCGTGAGTACAACATCGCTCATGGTTTTACTCCAGTAGCAAACCCAGTTAGTCGCATCGATGAGGTGCGTGCCCGAGGTAGAAACCTTAATGCAGAGATAGCTAGAGATGGTAGAACTAGATCTGCTAGAACTGCTAGTCATGTGTCGGTTGAAAAGCCGAGATACAGCACGCCCGGAAAGAACCTTAGGGCGGCAGAGGCAGCCATAGCCGAGTTGCCTAATTTATCTGGTGAAGCTCGTAGTAGGCAGCAGGACCGAGTTAATGAGTTGGTAGCCGTAGCCAACCGTCAGAATGAGGCATTCCGGAATGCAAACCCGGGTGTAGGAGGATCCGGGTACATCTACTCCAATGGTGGAGCCGGGGGAATGTCCAAGGGACAGGCCTCCTCGCCGTATGTCGGCAGGAGCAGAGGCCAGAGTGTGAACTCTGGCAAGAACAAGCAGCTGCAGACGTATGATCCGGTTTATGCCGGAAAGCAAGTAGCCGAGCAAGGCAATGCCGGTCGGGGTGCACCAGGACCCGCCCAGGGCAGACAAGGAGCAAACCGGGTTATCCCGGCGAATCAAGGCCAGCCACCTCGGTATCCGGCACCAGTTCCACCTCGGCCACGACATGGTGCCGAGTATGCTGAACCGGCCGCCGACCGATATGATGATGGTTACTCGGCCATGGAGCGGGCCGGGTACACAAGATACAGAGACCTGGCGTCCGAGGGTGCACTCGGTGCTAGGCTGGGAACTCGGCAGCTACCGGCACACGATGTCCGGAACAAGCTTGACAGAATCTATCTGTCCGACCTCTTGGAGGAGCAAGGTCCACCGGGTCCGGCATGTTTTGGACCCCGGATAATGAAGCAGGCGCCGGTGCCGAATTTCCAGTTGCCTCGGGGTGCCAAGATGTATGACGGCAGTACCAAGCTAGAGGACTGGCTGACAGATTATGTCACCGCTGTGCACATTGCAGGCGGAAGTCGCAGATGGGCGGTGCGGTACGTACCGCAAATGCTTGAAGGACCAGCCCGGATCTGGCTAAATAACCTGGAGGAGGACAGCATTGACTGCTGGTTGGACTTCTCCGACGCATTCGTCAGCAATTTCTCCAGCACGTACAAGAGACCGAACCGCCCTCAGCAGCTGTCCATGTGTCGGCAGAGAGAGGATGAAACCGACCGAGAGTACCTGACTCGGTGGAGCACGATCCGCAACTCCTGCGAAGGAGTGATCGAGTCGCAGGCCATCGCTTGGTTTGCACAAGGGTGCCGACATGGCTCCATGCTCTGGCAGAGACTCCAGAGAGAAATGCCGGCCACCCTGGCCGAGACAATCAAGATTGCTGATAGCTATGCTTTGGGTGATCCGACACAGCCCTTACTTGCCCCGGTCGACAGAGACAGATCGGGTCGGCGAGGTGATCGTTCGGATTACCGAGGAAAGAGAAGAGAAGAGAGGCCGGATTACCGGTACGGGTCAGACCAGGTTGCTGCCGTCGACCAAGATCAGATGGGTGCCGGCAGCAGCCAGAGACAGAAGAATGACGGTCCCGTGTGGGGCCAGAACTCGGAAGGAAGGAGGCCGTGGGACGGCGAAAAAAGACCGTGGAATGGCGAGAGGAAGCCATGGAACGGCGACAAGAGGCAGTGGGCTAGCCCCAGTGGGACGATGCCGAATGATCCCTGCAGCTACCACACCAAGCACCCCAGCAGACCGGCTCAGCACTCGAACCGGAACTGCAGCCGGAACAGGCGCCCGCAGGAGAACACTGGTCCGGCGACTCGGCCCGCACCACTCACGGGTGTGAACACTACCCCGGTGAACGCCCAAGCAAGGCCTGGTGATGTCAACCAAGTAGCCAACGTGGCTAACACCAACAACAACTCCAACTACCCCGACAACGACGCTGGCCCGAACCGGCAAAATCAGTACCGAGAGGCTCACCAGACTTACATGGTCTTTGTGACCGAACCCAATGACAAGCAGAGTCAGCACAGGCGTGCAATGGAAGTAAACGCTGTTATGCCGGCAGTGCCGAAATTCATGTACTGGTCCGAGGATGAGATCAACTGGAGCATCAAGGACCATCCAAAGGTCATGCCCAACCCAGGTGGTTATGCTCTGGTGTTGGATCCGACATTCGTCGGGCCCAGCATCAATGTCCGGTTTTCCCGAGTCCTTGTTGATAACGGGAGCAGCATCAACATCATGTACCGGGATACCATGGTGAAACTCGGCGTAACCGAGAATATGATGCAGCCCAGCAAAACTACTTTCCACGGCATTGTGCCGGGTATTTCGCATGCACCCATGGCCACGATTTGGGTCGATGTCGCCTTCGGCGACAAAAGCAACTGCCGGACTGAGAGTCTGTTGTTCGAGGTCGTGGATCTCGAAAGCCCGTATCACGCTTTACTCGGCAGACCGGCACTCGCCAAGTTCATGGCGTCCACCCATGTGGCTTATCTGAAGATGAAACTTCCGGGTCCAAATGGTGTCATCACCATCTCGGGAGACTACAAGCGTTCCATGGAGTGCGCCTCAGCCGGGTCATACCTGGCCGAATCACTGGTCATTGCCGCCGAGAAGAGAAGAATCCATGAGGTGGTGGCTCTGGCCCAGGCATCTCAACTCGGCATGCCGAGTGCGGCTAACCCGCAGCAGACCGCAACCTTCCAGGCGGCGAAGGAATCGAAGAAAGTCGGCATTGACGAGGCTAACCCGGACCGCTCCGTCATCATTGGCGCCGGGTTGGACAAGAAATAGGAAAGCGAGCTCATCAACTTCCTCCGTGAGAATCGGGATATCTTTGCATGGTCCAGTCAGGACCTGCCGGGTGTTCCGAGGGAGTTGGCTGAGCACTCATTGCATGTCAGGCCGGATGCCAGGCCCGTGAAGCAACCGACTCGGCGTCTCGCCGAAGAAAGAAGAAAGGCGGTGGGTGACGAGTTAGCCAAGTTACTCGCATCGAACTCCGTCGTAGAAGTGAAGTACCCGGACTGGTTGGCTAACCCGGTCCTGGTGGAGAAGAAGAAGGAAGAACCGGATGCGCCTACTGTCTGGCGCATGTGTATCGACTACACCCACTTGAACAAGGCTTGTCCTAAAGATCCTTTCCCGTTGCCCCGGATCGATCAGGTGATCGACTCCACGGCCGGATGTCAGCTGTTGTCCTTTGTGGATGCCTACTCTGGTTTTCACCAGATCCCGTTAAACCCGGATGATCAAATAAAAACTGCTTTTATCACCCCGTACGGGGCTTATTGCTATCGTGTCATGTGTTTTGGTTTGAGAAATGCCGGCGCTACTTATCAGCGCTGTATGCAGAAATGTTTGCATGATCAGATAGGAAAAAACGTGCAAGTATATGTCGACGACATAGTCATAAAAACAAAAGAAAAACATACTCTGTTAGATGATCTCAAAGAAACATTCGCAAACCTGCGAAAATTCCGACTAAAACTTAATCCGGATAAGTGTACATTCGGTGTGCCGGCCGGTAAGTTACTCGGTTTCCTCGTGTCGAGCCGAGGTATCGAGGCAAATCCGACTAAGATCCGGGCAATAGAAAATATGAGATTGCCAAGATGCCTCCGAGATGTTCAAAAGTTTACAGGTTGCCTGGCTTCCCTGAGTCGGTTTCTAGGTCGGTTGGGAGAAAGGGCCCTGCCTTTGTACCAACTAATGAAAAAGTCTGATAGATTTAGCTGGACCCCGCAAGCAGACTCGGCTTTCCATGAGCTAAAAAAGGTGTTGGCTACTGCGCCGATATTGGCTTCGCCGTTACCAAGAGAGCCCATGTTGCTTTACATAGCAGCCACTAACCGAGTCGTCAGTGTCGTTGTGGTGGTGGAACGAGAAGAAGGGGGAACCACCGTGCAGAGACCGGTGTATTACCTGAGTGAGGTGCTATCCACCTCGAAACAAAATTACCCACATTACCAGAAAATGACCTATGGTGTGTACCTGGCGGCCAAGAAACTGAAGCATTACTTCCAGGAGCATCCGATAACCGTGGTGAGCGCGGCTCCTATCTCGGAAATCATCGGCAACCGAGATGCAAGTGGCCGAGTAGCTAAGTGGGCTATCGAGTTAGCGGCATACGCGCCGCAATACGCGAGAAGAGATACTATCAAATCTCAAGCGGTGGCCGAGTTTCTTGTGGACTGGGCCGAGATGGAGTATGAACCATCTCTGCCGGACTCCAACTACTGGAGGATGCACTTTGACGGGTCCAAGGTAAAAGAAGGCCTGGGTGCCGGCGTGGTTCTCACCTCGCCAAAGCGAGACCAACTGAAATATGTGCTGCAAGTTCATTTCGCGGCATCCAACAATGTAGCCGAGTATGAGGCATTGATCCACGGACTCAAGGTGGCCAAGGAAATCGGGATTCGCCGAATAATCTGCTATGGTGATTCGGACCTGGTGATTCAGCAAACCTCGGGCAACTGGGATGCCCTGGATGCCAACATGGCGGCATACCGGTTCCATGTCCAAAAGATCTCGGGATTCTTCGATGGTTGCGAGTTCAATCACATCCGGCGGACCGAAAATGAAAGTGCAGATATGCTGTCCAAGATTGGATCATACCGACAGGCCATTCCGCCCGGGGTATCTTTGGAGCACCTTCACAAACCATCGATTAAGCCTTCACCCGAGTCAGACTCAATATTTATCCCGGGTAATCCGGAATCCGATGTCGTCCCAATGGACGTTGACGTCGGGAGCAAATCGCTAAACCCGGGGACTGCTCCGCAGAACCCGGGGACTGCTCCGCAGGACCCGGGGACTGCTCCGCAGGACCCGGGGACTTCCATGGATGTCTCGTGTGTTATGTTGGACTCAAGAACAGAGTTGGAAAATTGGAAAACCGCTTGGCGTAACTCGGGAATCCTTTGGGAGGACTCGGGGACTCGTCAGCCTATGTCGGGTGTCGTTATGTCGGTTGAAGCCATGAAAGTCGATGAGCCTGAACTCGGAACTCGTCCGATACCGACATGGGCACAACCCATCATGACATTTATGTTGGATGGCACCCTACCGAGTGATGAGGTCTCGGCCAGGCAGATACAGAGACGGTCCAAGTCGTTCACCATCATCAACCGAGAACTATACAAAAGAAGCGTGACCACCGTGCTTCAGCGCTGTGTTGAGCCAGAAGAAGGAGAAAAGATTCTCCGAGATATCCATCAGGGAGAATGCGGTCATCACGCCTCTTCTCGGGCCATTGTAGCCAAAGCATTCCGATACGGGTTTTACTGGCCGAGTGCTCTGCAGCAGGCAGAAGACATAGTGCGCAAGTGTGAAGGATGTCAGAGATTTGCAAACAAAATTCATATGCCGGCATCAGCACTCAAAACTATCCCCATCACTTGGCCCTTTGCGGTGTGGTGTTTGGATATGGTAGGACCGTTTAAACCAGCCCGAGGTAACATGACTCACATATTGGTGATGGTGGACAAGTTTACCAAGTGGATCGAGGTAAAGCCAATAAGAAAGTGTGATGGCCGCACAGCTGTGTCATTTTTGAAGGATATTATCCTGAGATATGGGCATCCACACAGCATCATAACTGATAACGGCACAAATTTCGCCGAAGGAGCTTTTGCTCGGTTCTGCCAAGAAAAGAGAATCCGACTCGACCTGGCGTCGGTCGCGCATCCGCAGTCGAATGGGCAAGTGGAAAGATCAAATGCGCTGGTCTTATCCGGCATAAAACCCCGGCTAATCGAGCCACTGTTACGTGCTCCGGGGTGTTGGCTGGACGAGATCCCGGCTGTATTGTGGAGTCTGCGGACTACACCGAATCGTTCCACCGGCTATACGCCATTCTTTCTGGTCTACGGAGCAGAAGCAGTTCTGCCGACCGACATTGAGCATGATTCACCGAGAGTTGCTTTGTATACCGAGTCAGAAGCAAGAGAAGCCCGAGAAAACGATGTTGATTTGCTCGAAGAGGCACGAGAGTTGGCGTTGTCCAAGTCAGCAATATATCAGCAAAATCTCCGACGCTACCACAGTCGGAAGGTGAATCCTCGCAAGTTCCGAGAAGGAGACCTCGTGCTCAGGCTTGTGCAGCGCACCGCCGGGATGCACAAACTATCACCTCCGTGGGAGGGACCGTTTATCGTGAGCAAAGCTTTGAACAATGATGCCTACTATCTTATAGATGCTCAGAAACAGGTAAAGAACAGGATGGACCGATCCGGAGAGGAGACCAAACGCCCTTGGAATGTAGCTCTTCTCCGCCCTTTCTACTCTTAAGGACCCACTGTATGTATCTCGAAACCAAGAAATGAAATGTCGGCACCCCGAGAAGTGACTCGGGGACTGCCTTGTTGAAAAAATCTGTGTTTATCCTTGTATTTAATTCCTTGTGTCGGATGGCTCTAAAAGCTGTGTCACCATGTCTGTGAGTATTGTATGCTGTGTTTTCCTGATCTTGTGACTCGACTGCCTGACACCGAAAAAGGTAGGCAAGAGCAAAGGTTACCAGGCGCAGTACACAAGAAAACCGACTCGGGGACTCGGTCCAGGAGCGATTCGGTTTCCTTTTAATAACCTTATGTCGGGTGGCCTTGGCCACTTTCCCAAGTTTTTAAGTACTGTATGCTGTACAACGGTCGTTTTGTGACTCGACTGCCAAAACACCAAGAATGGTAGGCAAGAGCAGAGATGGCAAGAGTATAGTAAACAAGAAATTGAACTCGGGGACTCGTGATCCGACATACGGCTAAACTTGTTAAAAACATGCAAAGTAGAAAGTCAAGTACCAACCATAAAAAGTGCAAGGTATATGTTACATCTGCACCCGGCATTCCGGGGATTTAACGAATTGAGTTTTTTCTTAAAAGTTTAAGCAGCAGCATCCGAGGCCTTTCGGGCAGAAGGAGAGGCTGAAGTCTCGGTCGCGGTCTCCTCAGCTGCGGATTCGGGGGCAGTGCCGGTGGCTGACTCGGGCGGAGCGTCGGCTTCGATTTCTTCATCGACGGCCTCTTCTTCTTCTTCGTCTTCGTCAACCGGGATCTCCTCGGATTGGGGAACCCGGTCGCCAGCAACAAAGGAGTGTACCGGGGCGTACTGGATGAGGGAATGAGCAAATTCCTGGCGACGCCGAATGTGATCCGGATCGGTGAGCCACTTTGACCCGTCGCGCAAGGTCTGGAGCTTGTCGAGATCGAGCTTCTCGTACCAGGATAGCACGTACATCATCGCCTCGTCTGCGCCGACTCGGGCGGCGGATGATCGCCAGTCATCAAGCCTTGCTTCGGAGGCCAGCAGGCACTTGGCCAACTCATCGACGACAGCTGGAGCCTCGCACCCGGGCCAGAGAACGTTGTAAGCTCGGATGGCAGCGGTGAGGAGGTTCATCCCGATCGCCCTCATTGGCACCAAGCGAGCCTTCAGAGCCACCAAGTGGGCATCCATATCCCACTCGGATGAGATCGGTCCACCTCGGATCTTCTCGGACCGGTGCGCCGTAGCACTCTTGTCCGCAACAGCCTTTGTGTGGGGGAAGCGCTCTGAGTAGGGAATGGCTAGCGCCGAAATAAGTTACAGATGAAGAAAAATGATAGAAGAAATAAAGGCAGAAGGGGAAGGGGCTTACTGTCCATCTCGGAGTTAATGCTGGAAATGTCCACCAGCCACTGTGCGATCTTGGCCTTCAGATCTCGGAGCTCGCTTGCAGCCGAGGTCGCCTCGGATTTGGATTCTTCGAGAGATTCCTTGAGCTTCCGAGTCTCCTCTTCTCGGAGCTGTTTCTCTGCAGTGGCGGCCTTTCTCCGACTCGGCGGCTCGACTCCGAGTTTGCTCTAACTCGGCTTTCAGCCGGGATATCTCCTCCTGATCTTTCTTTAGCTCGGCCTGGTGAGCAAGCTCGCGCTCCTTATGTGCGGCTGTGCCGAGGTAGCAAGTGTCAGAATGAGCAAGTTGATGCAGGTACAGGTTGAAAGGCAAAAATATGGCTTACTCTCGATTTCCGAGATCCGCTTCTCCAATCCTTCGGCCTTGAGTGCCGAGTCAGCCACTTGGTCCAGCTTGGCCCGGAGCAGCTTGTATTTGTTGGAGAGAGTTTTGTGTTCTAGCAGCAGCTTGCGGTGCAGTTGCGTGCGCTTGTTCATACAAATCTGAAAAGAAGAGATGTTAGTATTATTGATGAAGATTCAGCCGAGTCACCATCACTCGACCGAGTCAGCTTACTCGGCGAGCCACAGTCACTCGACCCGAATCTCGGGGACTGGGGATGGATAATATCTACATTAAAGAAAACAAACCGAGTCATCTTTACTCGGCACAACTTACCGCAGCTGTTTGGTCAACTGCAAGAAGGGCAGTGTTTGGCGGCGGCTATCTTTTGGGCCACCAGACTCGGCCCTGCCGGATGTTCCGAGATGATTTGGCCTGCGGGTGACCTCGAGCTCACTTCGCTCAGGTCGGCAGCGTTCCAGTCCGTGTGGTAATGCTCGAGGGAGCCCAGACTTTGCCCGCTTGAGGTTTTTAAGGGCCAAACCCCCAACTAACGCAGAGGTCTGGTTGCTGGTCACGCCGGTGGCCGTTCCGGATGATTCTTGGAGAACTATTTGGCGCTCCGGGTTAGGTGGCAGGTCCTTGGCAGCAGTGGCTTTCTCCGGAACTTTTCCGGTTGCAGCGGACGTTTTCCCGGCCGCGGTGGGTACAGCTCGGTCTGCTGCCGTTCGGCCGTGCCGGGTGCAGTTTTCTTCGGCGGAAATTTTCCGGCCGTAGCGGGCGCGGGGTGCTTTCTGTTTCTGATGCTGCTGCTGCTGCTTGGAGGAGATGGCTGTGGCACTGTGTCGGAGCTGGCTTGTGGCTGCGGTTGCGGCTGCGGTATCTCTTGTTGATGCTTGCTGTTGCGGTTGCTGTTGCTGTTGCTGTTGTTGTGGCTGTGGCGTTTCTTGCTGCGGCTGACTCGGATGTGCCGAGTCTTCTGGAGCCGCAGTTTGCTCTATCTCGGGGGCCGACGTGCTGGCCCCGAGATTCACCGATATGTCGGTCGCCGCCGACTCGGCGTCACTGGTCCCGGATCCTGGAATCGTTGGAGGCGCTATCGGGCTGGTCCGTGGCGGACTCGGCAGGCTTGTATCGTCCGGCCGAGGCGGCGTCGGAGTCCTGACAGGATCCGAGTCAGTGGGCTCGGTGGGAATCTCCAGATGAGTGGAGCTGCAAGGCAAAGAAGCAAAGTGTATTGTCAGAGGGAGAAAAGTAAATACGGTTAAGCATATAAGGTTATGTCGGTGAAAGGGGAATCTTACCCCTTAGTGACGGGGCGCTCGCGGCGCTTCGCTGCAGTCTTTACCCGCTGCTTCTTCTTCGCGGGAGCGCCGGATGTTCCGGCACCGGCGGTCGCTGCTGCCGGGCGTTTCCGAACTGCGCCCTTGGATCCCACAGCGAGGGGCTCCACATCGAGCACCTGGTCGTCCGCGTCAGCTGGGGGCGAGGGCACCGGGTAAGAGAATGCAATCGGGAGAGGGTCATGTACCTCTAGAATTTGACAGTCGTCATCATCATCATCCGACCAATCTCGGACGCGAGCCTTACCAGTGACAGGAACTGAGCCGACATCAGGGATCGGCATGTTGTCGTCGTTATCCGGGTCCTCCGAGTCAGCTTCGACCCGGTCTGGACCCCATTTGGCAGCAGGATTCGGTCCGTCCTCCTTCTGCTGCCGCCCGAATCTCTGTACGATGGAAACAGAGGAAGATTAAGGCCAAGTATAAAAAGGGAACCAACTTGAGAGTTTATATCGGCAAAAAAGTTACGTCGGTGCAAGTCATTCACCTGGGGCGGAAGGTTGTTCCGGCTGTGAGGTTCTATTCCCCACTCCCACTCCTCCGTCATCCTTGTCCGGGCTATGGCCTTGACCCGCTGCCGGATCTGGGCCTTGGTCAGCTCGACCGTGCTTATCCGGGTCGGATCAAGAGGGCCACTCATGTGGCAAATCTTGTGGACTCGACGCTGGAGGGGTGAGACCCGGCGGCTGATGAATGTCGCCAACAGATCGTCGGCAGTCAATCCTTCTGCTCGGAGTTGTCCCACGACTTCATGGATCTGGTTGACCTCGACCTCTTTGTCGGTTGGGTTGTAGCCCCAGTTGAGTTGCGCTGTAGGGGGGCCGATGACGAAATTCGGCAAGTTGATTTTATCGACGTCGGTCGAATTCTTGACGTAGAAAAAGGAGCGCTGCCATTTCCGGCATGACTCCAAGCCGTAGATCCGGGGGAAGATTGAGCCGCACCGAGGTGTGACCGTGGCGGCCCCACACTGGGTCATCATCTTGGGAGCTGCCGGGTCAGCAGGATTCGGAATAACCTGCTTCCGGAAGGAGAAATACTTTGACCACGCGCGGACGGAGGCCTTGAGACCGAGATAACCCTCGGTGAAGGAGACGAAGGAGGATAAGGTGGTGATGGCGTTTGCGGGTAAGTGATGAGGTTGGAGACCGAAACTGTCGAGGAAGTTTCGGAAGAACACGCTGGCGGGCAATCCGAATCCCCGCTCGAAGTGCGCGACGAAGACGACATGTTCGCCCTCCTTGAGACTCGGCGTTGTCTCGGTGCCGGGCATTCGGCACTCTACTCCAGGCGGGATCCGTCGCGTCCGGACTAGCCAATCTAGCTCGGCTCTTCCGACATCGGAACCTTCCCAGGAGGCCCGAGTGGATCCCTCCACTGTGGTTTCTTCAACCGAGTCGATCACTTCGAGGGCGGCGTCGTCCGACATATCGGCGAGGGATACCGAGATCTGCAAAAAGGTTCACCGGCGGTGAGCGAGATGTGCCATAATGAAAACGGAAAGAAAAAGGGAAGAAAATGCGGGAAGATGCTAACAAGTGTTAGATTCAGAAGAGAAGCGAAGAAGAAGAGAAGAAAATGCTATGGCGGCTAACCCGCCGCCGGCACACCGTAACCGCGGCTGCGAGGTCACCGGCGGCGCGCGATGCGTCGCCGCGGTGAAGAACAAGAACAAGAGCAAGAACAAGAGCAAGCCAAGAAACAAGGACGGAGGAGTTCCCGTAGATTCAAAGCGCTAATGCGCAAAGGGGGAGAAGAAGGGGAGATCTTACCGTGGTGTCGCGGCGTACGGCGGCGGTGCTGTGCGTCGGCGGCGTTGGTGCGCAGGTGCGTACGGCGGTGGTGATGTGTGCGGTGGCGTGCGGCGTTGCTTGAGCTCTGCGCGCTGGAGAAGAGAACGAGGGCAAGAGAGAGATGGAGCGGAGGGGAAGACAGGTGCCCCCTCCCTGCTATTTAAGGGCGATTTGAGGAGATCGTGGGTGCGCGATCTGCTGTGCACGATCCCGTAACGGACGGGGAGTTATGGCCCCACGATCTCCTCCACGATTTCCTCTGCGGCTTAACCGCCGCCCGATCGGCCACACGAGAGGCCACAGAATGCCAACGGTCTAAGGGCGGTACACGCGATCGGGCGAGACCCGAGGCGACGCACGCACGGTCAAGGGCGCACTCAAGTGCTTACGTGGGCACAGTGTCCAAGACGACCGACGTCACACAGGTGGCACGCGTGCCTGTGGCACGTCCATCCGTGCACAAAGACCGAGGCGTCAGGCAGAGATGCTCTGCCACGTGGTGAACCGATGACTCGGGGGAGCCATGGGGTTTTTTCCGTAAGTCGGAACGATCCGGCATAAGATGAGAAATCAAGTTGAGATACATAGTGCTTTCCGACATATGAATTTCGCCGGCACGTGTTATGTCGGAGATCAATTAAGGATACTGGTTTTTCGGGTAAACCTGCCGTGGCCCTCCATCCGAGGCTGCAGGACCGCGCCAGCTTCGGGGACTAATGTCGGGGGGCAACCCCCGGATATGGGCAAGGCGTCGATATAAGGGTTGACTCGGAGTTGACCGGGTCACTGAAACCGACATAACTGTACCGGCTTACTCGGAGCTGACCGGGTCAAGACTAACCGACATATTGGTATGTCGGATCATGCGAGTTATATGTCGGGTCTTCCTTTGTTCCTCTTGTGTGCAGGGAAGGCAGAACCGAGTTGAGGAAAGGACAAACCGAGTCAAGAGCACGGAGCATGCCTATGCCGGGTAAAGGTTATCCCGGGCAAGGGACAGAGTTCCTTGAGACACGGAGTGAAGCAAGGGCGGCGGCGTGCTGCAAGTGGACGGCGTGCCTCTGACCCGGGCGGCGCGTCACAGTGGCGCTAGGCCTAGGCGTGGGCGTGCTGTTGGACGCAGAGGGGACCGTGGCGACCGGCGCTGCCACGGTCTGGGCATGGTGCAACGACGCCCGTGTCGGCCGGAGACCAAGCGATATGGCGTCAGTAGCAATGTTTTACACTGTAATCCTGGGTTTCCCTATATAAGGAGTACCAGGGGTACCTCTTAGAGGGACGGGCAACACTTCATTGGAGCCTAGACGCTGAGCAAATACGTCTTTCCTTAAGAGCTAGAGGAGAGCCAGAGAGTTGTTCTGAGACTCGGCAGAAGCTTAGATCTTGCAGTTCTTCGCATACAGCTCGAGGAGCAAGCTTGTAACCAGTTGTAATCCACATATAAATCAAGTAGCAGGCAGGAGTAGGGGTGTTATCTCCTCACGAGAGCCCCGAACCTGGGTAAATCGCGTGTGTGTGTGTGTGAGTTGTGTTCTTTGTGTGCGTGTTCGTGTGCGCAAGCCCTCCCCGGGTGCCTCCAGCGTCCATCGGCCCCACATCTTAAGCCATCCTATGGCATCTGCCGTGACACCACCACGACATGCAGCTCGCCGACTCCTTCTGGAAGCCGGCCTCTGGAGCTGGTACTAAAAACAAAGCTGAAGCTGAGGCTGAGGCTGAAGAAGAGACTCCTGCCACAGATCCAACTACTGTGGCAGAAGACACTGATGATGCGGATGAGGAGTCCTCCCAGGGGGCTCCCTCTGAAGATGACGCCGCCGATGAGGAGTCCTCGCCAGAGGCTCCAACCGGAAACGTTGATGAAGAGGAGTCCTCTCGGGAGGCTCCCATTGTGGAGGAAATTGACGACGACGAGTCCTCCCCAGAGGCTCCCGTCACTAGACAAGCTGACACTGCCTCTGCCGCTGCTCAGCCATCAATATCTGCGGAGTCCTCAGCTAGGAGTCACTCCTCCTCTTCTCCAGCTTCAAATAATAATGGCTCTCGAGAGGCTGTTCCCAAGGTACCACTCTCACGAGTCCTTGGGTCCTCTCGCTCTCCTACTAAGCCTGAAGAACACGTGCAGAGTGTTATCGCTGCCAGAAAGAGGAAGCTACGCTCCGATGGGCCTGCAGATGCTCCTGAGCCTCTGCCAGTCTCGCACCAGCGGAAATCAGCTTCTCCTCCCCACAAGGACGACTCCTACCACTCCGGCATGTCGATGCCTTCTTCAGACTCTCAGGCCTCCTTGGACCTGGAGACCAATGTTGGGTAAGACTCCTTTGCTTCTATACTTGCATTCAAATGACTTCTGCTTTTTCTCTTTTCACTAATTCTGGTGCTGACTTCTATCTTTGCATATTCCAGAGCTCGGCCTTGTGCTAAAGTGACCAAGCTCCCAGGCATGGCTGATGTCAGCTCTGGTCGTGGACCTGCACCTCCTTCGGCTTCCGAGACTACAAGCACGAGGACAGGTCCTTCAGTTGCTGCATCTGCTGGTGCAACCATGACTCCAATCATCCCGAATCCCCTTCGAGGACTCGGGTAGCGACTCCAACTGCAGCCCAGCCCTCCTCTGGGACTGGGCCTTCTGATACTGCGCCTCAAGTTAATCCGGCTCCAGTGAAGCCAACTCCTGCAACCTCTCCATCCATCAAGATCAAGTCATCTACCGATTACAGCCGACTTCGGGTAGCTGATAACATGTCATTTTCTGAGGCTTATGCTGAAGCGGTTGACTTGAACGATCAATCAGCGAGGTTGAAGGATGAAGAACAAGTGGCTCTTAGGTCTCTTCATATGGTTCATGAAGTAAGCTTTTCTGACTTCACCTTATATGCCTTGCTAGCATCATCCTATCCCAGTAGCCCCCAAGCACCTGTCTGTGGTGACTTGTGACTAGGATAGGTGCTTTGATTTGAAACTGAACTCAATTACTATATAGAAAAATTTTGCACACTGTAGCCCCCAAGCACTGGGTCCTTAGCTCTACTAGGACTCGGGGCTGCTAATTTACTGTCTGTCGGGTCCTTAGACCAAAAACTTTTGCACGAGTAGCCCCCAAGCGCTGAGTTGTCAGCCTGCGACGACTTGGAGCTATCAATATATGTTGCTTACTGATATCTTACTTGAAGAAAAATTTCTGTTCTGCGAGTAGCCCCCAAGCGCCAAGTTGCTAACTTGTGGCGACTTGGAGCTTATGACTTGTCGACTAGGACTCATGCCTGCTTTTCTGATAGAAAAAATTGACTCCTGAGTAGCCCCCAAGCGCCAAGTTGTTAACTTGTGACGACTTGGAGCTCATGAGTTCTTTATTTGACTTGTGGAGCTCACTTGTGCTTTATGACTTGTAATTGCAGTGCATTGTCTCCAAGATGAAGAGAGACATGAAAGAGCTTGAGGACCAGGCAGCTGCCAGTTCCAGGTCTGCCATAGCCGAAAAAGAACACTCCCTTCAGCTTGAGAAGGATCTGAAGACCTTGGCTGCTCAACTGGAGCAGGTAAAGAAAGAGTCGGCTGAGGCCAAAAAGATTGCTCAGAAGGCACACAATGACCTAAAGGCTGTGTTCGACACTTGCAAAAAAGGCATTGGTGCCATGTGTCAACATATATTTGGTGAGTTTATGACTTTTGTTTACTTCCTTTTGCACCTTTCTGAATTGCTTTTAGACTGACAATCACTTCTTCTTTTCTGCAGGGGCTGACTCCCTTAAGCTAAAGCTGCCCCCAAGCAAGCAACTATCTGAGATGCTTGATTACTGTCATGGGCTACAAGAGGGAGCCCGTGCTGTGGTCAAATATCTGAACCATAAAGGCAAGTGCCCCAAAGAGCCTGAACGTCTGGTGGACGAGTTGTCCAGAGCACCAGGCTATATGCGTCTGTGGAAACAGTCTTCAATGAGGAGAGCCTCCACCAGGATCTTGGCCTTAGCCCACAGCTACTATCCAACTGTCATAGAGCCAGCAATGCTTACAATGGGGAAGCCTGAGCAACATGAGGATGGCAAACCTTTTACTCAGGATGACTTCAAGGCCGAAGAAAAACTGGTGCGACCATATGCTTGCGAGATTGCCAATAAGATGGACCCTGAGGTATGGGTTCATCACTATGATTTGGAGAACAAAAGAGTCGCTCCAGAAACTCCTGAGATAGTTAAATTTGGCCGCCCATCACAGGACCCAGCTGGTGTATTCTCTTCTTCTACCGGTCCGAGTTCATCGTCACCGGCGGCTCCTGTTCAAAGTGCCGAGCCCATTTTGAAGACTCCTGCTGCGCCCACTCCTTCTAGGGCTGTCTCTGGAGACGCTCAGAAACAAGCAGAGCTTGCTAAGCACATGAAGAGTCCCAAGGGCGCTGGATTTCAAACGAAGAGAGTCGCCACCAAGCCTCCATTGAAGCCGGCTCCTCCTTCTGCTGCTCAAGCACAAGACAAATCTCCTGTGAAGAAAAGTTCCTCAACTCCTGCAGTTCAAGCAAAGGACAAGTCGCCTGCTAAGAAGGACTCCCCGACTCTGGCGAAGGAGTCAGCTCCTGTTAAGGACAATTCTCTAGATGACTCTAGTTTGTAATGATGTATCTCTGATGGTTTTGAACTATGTAGCCTGTTAGCTACTTTGAGTTGTAATGATGCACTACTGGTGCTTTAAACTACTGAGCTTGTTAGCTATTTTGAGTTTGTGCCAATCGGCTTGGTTCTTATAACCCGTCTAGTTTTTCACTGATGAATAAGTAGGCCCTGCATGACTTCTCTTACAGTTTGTGCTGACAGGTTCTTAACTCATATGTTCCTTAGGATCCATAAGAGAGAGAAACAAGTCATGCCTGTAGATAGATCATATTGTGCGGGATGCATCTGACTTACCAGCGAGAAAACTAGGAAAATTTGGCTACTGTGCCGGGTCCGAGAGTTTAAGCTTAACTTTTTTCACTGAAAAGCAAGCCCCCAAGAACCTGATGATCAAAATTTAAAGAACAAAGCGCACTCACTAGGTGACTCGACTAAAGGACTCATGTTCACAAAAGCCGGCTTTATTTCATTTGATCATAACAATGCTATTACATCTAGGCATGGCTCACTAGGCTCTTTGCCTTGCAACTCATAAAACTATTACAACTTAAGTATAGTATGGACGCAACTGAGCTATGTTCCAAGGCCTCTTTGCCTCTGCATAAGGATCTAGTGTGTGAGCTGTATCAGCTCCTTTGCCTACACTTGCCGGCTCTTGCACATCCATTAGATAGTACGACCCGTTGTTCAGATTCTTGCTTATGACGAACGGTCCTTCCCATGGTGGAGATAACTTGTGCATCCCTTCCTTATTCTGGACAAGGCGAAGCACTAAGTCTCCTTCCTGGAAAGTCCGGGTCTTGACTCTGCGTGCGTGATATCGCCGCAAGTCCTGCTGATAAACTGCTGATCTCTCAAGGGCTAACTCCCTTGCTTCCTCAAGTGCATCGACCGAGTCCTGGCGGGCGAGTTCATTGTCTGTCTCAACGTAATTGGCGACTCGTGGCGAGTCATGCAACAAGTCGCTTGGCAAGACAGCTTCTGCTCCATACACCATGAAGAAAGGTGTGAAGCCAGTGGATCTGTTAGGAGTCGTCCTGATGCTCCAAAGTACTGCTGGTAACTCCTCAACCCAACTCCCAGCGGCTCTTAGCAGGGGAACCCGTAGTCTAGGTTTAATCCCCTTTAACAACTCCTGATTTGCCCTCTCGGCTTGTCCATTGGACTGTGGATGTGCCACTGAGGCTAGGTCGAGCCTGATGTTGTTCTCACCACAAAACTTGGCCATCTCCCCAACTGATAAGTTGGTACCGTTATCTGTAATGATGCTATGAGGATACCCAAAACGTGTTGCTATCTTTTTGAAGAATCTCACAGCTGATGCACCGTCGACTCTGCTGACGGGTTCCACTTCCACCCACTTGGTGAACTTGTCAACTGCTACTAGCAGATGGGTCTTCTGACAAGGCGACTTTGAGAAAGGGCCCACCATGTCGAGTCCCCAAACTGCAAATGGCCACGTGATAGGGATGGTTCTGAGTTCTTGTGCTGGTACATGGTCCTGCCTTGCATACCTCTGGCATCCATCACAGATTCGCACTATCTTCTCTGCGTCCAAGTGTGCTGTTAACCAAAAGAACCCGTGTCTGAAAGCTTTTGACACCAAGGATCTAGTGGATGCGTGATGACCACAATCACCTGCATGGATCTCTTGCAATATTTGCTTGCCCTCCTCTGGAGACACACATCTCTAGTAGACTCCAGTAACGCTCCTTCTGTACAACTCGCCATCAATGACTGTGTAGGACTTGCATCGCCTGATGAGTTGCTTTCGCTTGACTTCATCCTTTGGGAGTTCACCCCGCAGGAGATATGCTAGGTAGGGCTCTGTCCACGTTGGGATTGCTCGTGTTGCTGCTACCAACGCCGACTCTGGGTCTGGAAAGGCTAACTCCTCCTCTGAGGGTAATTTGACTGAAGGATGATGGAGTTCATCCAAGAACACATTTGGTGGTACTTTCTCTCGACGAGAGCCGAGTCGTGATAACGCATCAGCAGCCTCGTTCTTGCGCCTGTCAATATGCTCCACTTGATAACCAGAAAAGAACCCGGCTATCTGTTCGACTGCTCTTCTATAAGCCGCCATGTTTGCATCCTTTGAGTCCCAAGTTCCAGATACTTGCTGAGCTACGAGATCCGAGTCTCCAAAGCACCTGATACGCTTGATGTTCATCTCCTTGGCCAAACGCAGGCCATGTAGCAAAGCCTCATACTCTGCCATGTTGTTTGTACAATCAAAATGCAACTGAAGGACATATGCCAACTTATCTCCTTTAGGTGAGGTTAACACCACGCCGGCTCCTGAGCCTTCTAACTGTCTGGACCTATCGAAGTGCATTGTCCAATACTTGGTGCAAGGGGTACTTGGTGAAGATGTAAAATCTGTCCAATCATTGACAAAATCAACCAAAGCTTGAGATTTGATCGCTGTCCTAGGCTCATATGTGATGTGATAAGGACCCAACTCAATTGCCCACTTGGCGACTCGCCCTGTTGCCTCTCTGTTGCGTATAATATCTGCCAGCGGTGCTGAACTCACCACCTTAATTGGATGCTCTTGGAAATAATGCTTGAGCTTTCTACTTGCAAGAAAAACTCCATAGACCAGCTTCTGCCACTGTGGGTACCTTTGCTTTGACTCTGTGAGGACTTCACTGATGTAGTAGACAGGTCTCTGCACTGGGTACTCCTTTCCTTCCTCTGCACGTTCCACCACTACTACTGCACTGACAACTCTCTCGTTGGCAGCTACATATAATAGCATGGGCTCCTTATCTGTAGGAGCTGCAAGCACTGGTGCTGTTGACAAAGTTTTCTTCAACTCCTCGAAAGCACGGTCAGCTTCTTCATCCCATAGGAATTTATCTGACTTCTTCAGGAGTCGGTAGAGAGGACCCGCCTTCTCCCCGAGTCTTGAAATAAACCTGCTTGGCGCTGCCACACATCCAGTGAGCTTTTGAACGTCCTTCAGACAAGTCAGCTTCTGCAAGTTATGGATAGCCTTGATTTTCTCTGGATTTGCCTCAATGCCTCTCTCCGAAACAATGAAGCCTAGGAGTTTGCCCACAGGGACTCCAAAGACACACTTGGTTGGGTTGAGTTTCATCTTGTACTTGCGTAAGTTCTCGAAGGTTTCTGTCAAGTCTGCTATCAGAGAGTCGGCCTTCTGAGACTTGACCACTACATCATCCACATAAGCATGGATATTCCTTCCAATCTGTTTTTTGAAACAATTTTGGATACATCTCTGATATGTAGCTCCTGCGTTCTTGAGTCCAAAGGGCATTGTTGTGTAACAAAATGCTCCAAAGGGCGTGATGAAGGACGTCTTCAGCTCATCCTCTATGTTGAGTCTGATCTGGTGGTACCCTGAATATGCATCCAAGAAACAAAGCAACTCTGACCCCGCTGTGGAGTCAATGATCTGGTCTATGCGAGGTAGTGCAAACGGGTCCTTAGGGCAATGCTTGTTTAGGCCCGTGAAGTCGATGCACATACGTAACTCCCCTGTTTTCTTTGGTACTAACACTGGATTGGCCACCCACTCTGGGTGAAAGACCTCCTTGATGAACTCGGCTGCGAGGAGCCGAGCCACCTCTTCTCCTATGGCTTTCCTCCTGTCATCATGAAACTTGCGCAGACCCTGCTTAACTGGTCTTGCATTAGGATTAACGTGTAAGCTGTGCTCGGCGAGTTCTCTCGGGACTCCTGGCATGTCAGATGGCTTCCATGCAAAAACATCCCGATTCTCACGGATGAACTCGACGAGCGTGCTTTCCTATTTATCAGAGAGGTGTGCCCCAATGGTGAACTGCTTGGAAGAATCACCAGGGGTAAAGTCGACTTGCTTTGTGTCCTGAGCTGACTTGAATTTCATCTTCTCCTCTGTGGCCGGCTTCTTAAGGACCGAGTTGTCCTCCGGGTCCACGTTTGCCTTGTAAAACTTCAGCTCCTCTTGAGCACAAGCTGTCTCAGCCATAGCTGCATCACCTAACTCACACTCCAATGCCATCTGTCTGCTGCCATTAACTGTAATGACTCCTGCTGGACCTGGCATCTTAAGCTTCAAGTAAACATAGCATGGTCTGGCCATAAACTTAAAATATGCAGGTCGACCAAAGAGAGCATGATATGGACTCTTAAGATCCACTACCTCAAAGGGCATAATCTCTGAACGAAAATTCTCCACTGTGCCAAAAGCAACCTCAAGGTAGATCTTACCAATAGGCTTGGCCGACTTCCCTGGTACTATCCCATGGAACACTGTGTCTGTTGGAATTAGCTGTCTATCTTGCAGCTGCATCCTCTTGAATGTGTCATAATATAAGATGTTGATACTACTTCCACCATCCATAAGCACTTTGTTCAATGTATAGCCCCCAACTTGGGGTGCCACTACCAAGGCTAGCTGCCCTGGGTCGTCGACTCTTGGAGGATGATCTGCCCGACTCCATGTGATGGTTTGCTCTGACCACCTGAGCCACTGTGGAAGGGCCGGCTCTACTGCATTAACTGCTCTAACTTTCAACTTCTTGGAACGTTTGGACGTACTAGTTGTGAAGACATGGTAGCTGCCACGACTCGGGTTTTGCTGCCGAGCTGTGACATAATACTGACCATTGCCATCATGGAGCTGCTTCGGGTTCTGCTGGAACCCGCCCTGCTGGTTACCTCCTCCTTGAGGTTGATTTGGATTATTGCCGGCTCCTCCACTGTTATTGCCGGGTCCTCCAGCTCCATTGTTTCCTCTGTATCCACCATTGTTGTTACCTCCTCCTGGCCCTTGGAACCTGGCGCGCTGCAAATCTACGCACTGTCCCAAGGTATGACCGCATCTACCGTTCTTGGCATGTTTAGGGCATGGAATCCTCAGGACCTCCTCTGTGCTTGGAGTACGGCCTTGGTATCCACCAGAATTATTGTCCTTGCGTCTGACTCCAGTGTTTGTGTTGGCCACTAGGTCAGAGTTGTCTCCATATGGCCGCTTGCCACCACCTTGGTTCTGGTTTTGACCCTAACCGTTGCCACCTTGTCCTTTAATCCCTTCCTCCTGATCCTTTGTTTTGTCTGTGGCAGCATGCTTATTAGCACCTGCCATGATCTCACCAATCGTAAGGGGAATACCTTGATTCAGGCTCTCCTTCATACGACCTAGCTTCCAACTCAAGGGATTGTAACTGCAATTTCTCTCCATCGCCATTAACACTGAAACTGGTGGAAGTCCTTGTGAGGAGTTAATGATCTCTGAGACTCGTTTCATCCAGTGCCTTGCTGACTCGCCCTTCCTCTGGACACACCGCTCCAGGTCCTCGATGGTGCTAAGTTTTTTGCATGTGCCCTGGAAGTTCTGAATAAAAGCCGCCTTCAATTGCTCCCAAGAGTTGATTGACCTAGGAGGCAAGTTGCGCATCCAAACCTTGGCTGCTCCCTCCATCATAAGATACATGAACTTGGCACACAGATTACCTGTGGCATTGCGAATACTCATTGCCATCTCGTATGTCCCCAACCAAGAGGTCGGGTCCATGTTGGGCTCATAATTTGGAACCTTACGCGGCTCCTTGAAACTGCTGGGGAAGGACTCGGACCTGATGGCATCAGACAAACACTCTGGTCCTGTTAACGCTGGGGAAGCACCAGGAGAAGTCACCTCCTCGTGCACCCGAGTTGGCTGAGGCGGGTTGGCTGCACCCACTAACGCTCTGTCCCTCTCTGCCTCCCGAGCTCTTGCTGCTTCTCTTTCTCGTCGTTGCCTTGCTTCATCAACTACTAGCTGAGCTTGTGAAGTAGTTGGCATGTTTGCACGATTCCTCACTAGTTCACGACGCCTTGCACTCGTAGAGTTGGCCGGGTTGGACTCATCGTGCCGACTCCTCGTACCTGAGTTAAAGGGTGTTGAATGTAGTCTACTTGCATCTGGAAAAGTTGGATACAAAGCTTGCTGAGTCAAAGCTGTCTTCAGTAGCTCGATAGCCTCACGAGTCTCCTGTCCTGCTGGTCCCTCTGTTACCACAATATTCTCCAATCTCAGAGTCGCCGCGTGAACGTTGTCCATAGGATTAGAGTAATGTCCCTCTGGGGTATGAAATCTGTTAGGCTGAGACCCTAAGCCACCAGATGCTCCTCCTCCGACTCCTCCTTCAGGCGGTGGTCCGTTGGTACGGTTGCCTCCCGGTCCTTCTGGGGGTGGTGGTGGTGGTGCTCCTGTTCCTCCTCCTGCGGCGCCTCCTGCTGCCGCTGAGCCTCCCAGTCCGGCTCCTCTGCCTGGACCATTAGGTGTGGTGAATAAATTGGTTGGATTGATGTGGACTCCATCATGCAAGCGACTCCTGGCTCTGCGATGCTGAATTGAAGTAAGCTCCTCGCGGCGCCTCCGCACAACTTGAGCTTCATCCTGGACTCGGGCCCGCTCTTCGGCCAATCTACGGTTTGCTTCTGTGATATCAGCTAGTTGCCTCTCCAATGCAGTACGAGCATTGGTTAACTCAGCCGCCCTCTCTGCGGCATTACTTGCATTAATTTCCTTTGTCAATAGAGTCGGATCAAACTGATTCCCAGTGTTTCCAGACATGTAGACTCCCACAACACGAGCGCGTACTGGCGACTCCTCATAATCCTCTTCCTCTATCCCATACCCAAGCCGATCTTCAAACAAGGGTAGGATAGACTCTGAATCTGCATCATAATCTGAATCTGACTCTTGAAGCATCTCTGGTTTCTCAGCTAGGGGTTCCTCAGACTGGGCGATGATGCCGACCTCTGAAGTTCCGACCGACTCCTCGCCGTCGGACTCGACGACAACGGTTGGCTCTGATACTGATTCCGCCGAGTTCACACGAAGACCCGACGCGCAAACCATCCCGACGAACACGTTGATTCCTCCAAAGACAAGCTGGTAGCCTTCGTCGACTTCGTTCATCTCCGAAGTCCAGCCTGAGTCATCGATCTCGGTCTCTCCATGCTCGTCAGTGTAGACCCGCCCGATGGCGAGTTTCTCCATAGCACGACGAGCAGCTCCAACGATCTCAACTCCTTTTGTCACCATAGGCCCCACGGTGGGCGCCAACTGTCGTGGGGTTGTCACGGCAAGTTCTTCCTCAGGGAAGATGAGTTCCGGGGCCATTGGTGACTGAAGTACGTAGGAACGGTTAATCTCGCCGAGGAACAAGGATTTACCCAGGTTCGGCCCCTCTGATTCGAGGTAAAGACCTACTTCCTGCTTCTATGTTATTGCTCTTGATTATATCTCGATTACAAGGACCCGGCTCCCACAACTCAGGAGCCGGCGACTTCTCTCTGGTGGCTAGGGTTTCTCTCTACTGGTTGAACTCATCGATCTAAGGTCCAGGACCCTGCTTATAAAGGCTGCCGGGTCCCTGGACTTACAGGCTATACCGAGTCACACTAGAACACGGAGTCCTATTCTACGTCTTGGTCTTCCAAGTTAGACTCCGGGTTGTACTTGGACTCCCTCTTTGGACGAGCCCCTTTCTCTACACGGGCCTTGGTCGGCTTGTCTCCAGCCCAGCCCATGCGACTCGTCTCGTGACTCGGCGTTGGCCTTCTTGGTCTTGGCGGGTCTACTTTCCGGGTCCATGGGCCTACCTGTAAAGTATCCCCCCATCAGTACCCCTAGGCATCTGTCCGTGCACCACCATGACAACCAAGATATTTCTCATTAGCTCCTTCACTTGTCATATTGAGACAGTCAAGTATCTCAGATTTTCGAAGAGCATTGCAGTTTGGGCTGAAAAGGGTAGTGCTTTTATCCCTATTAATCACTTGACCTGAACAAGCTTCATACTGGTCTAAAATTTGTTGCAAGTCCGTGGCATTATCACAATCAGCCTTAAGCAAAAGCAAATAATCATCTGCAAAGAGAAGATGTGATACAGTTGGAGCAGCGGGACATATTTTAATACCATCGATGAGACCTTGTTGAACAACAGTGTGGAGAAGTGATGAGAAACCTTCAGCAACAATCAAGAAAAGGTAAGGGGACAAAGGATCACCCCGTCGAAGTCCGCATTGCGGGTGAATGACATCGGTAAGCTCCCCATTGACTTTGATTCTGTAGGTTACAGATCGGACACAATTCATAAGGAGAGACACCCAGGTAGAGCGGAAACCAAGTTTATACAACATGGCTTCAAGGAAATTCCACTCCACCCTGTCATATGCTTTACTCATGTCTATCTTGACTTCCATATAAGCATCTCCACTTCATTTGTTTTTTATAAAATGAGTCATTTCATAAGCAACCAAGACGTTGTCGGTGATAAGTCGACCAGGAACGAAAGCACTCTGGTTTTGGGAAATTATGTCACCAAGAAACACTTTAAGTCTACTTGCGAGGACCTTAGAGACAACTTTGTAGATGACATTGCAAAGACTAATTGGTCTCAACTCCTTTATGCATTTTGGGTTCTTAACTTTGGGGATTAAAACCACAGTTGTATTATTCCAATCAGCTGGCACATTGCCATCATTAAGAACTTGCAGAACCTCATGCTTGACACGGTGACCGACCACCTCCCAGAATCGTTTGTAAAAAATGCCAGGCATACCATCTGGTCCCGGTGCCTTTAAGTCGCCAATGTTTTGCAAGGCCTCAGAGACTTCATCTTCAGTAAAAGGTGAACAAAGGGAGTCGTTGATATAATTTGTGACACGTGGCTGCACATGATTTAAAAGTTCAGACAAATTAGTTGCTGGCTGGGTAGTGAAGAGTGACCTGTAATAACCAGAAATATATTGCTTTAACTCCTCCTGGCCCTCTATGATTTCACCGTTCTCCATTTTTAGTTTTGTGATTTTGTTCTTTTTCTTCCTCTCCGAGCAACAACTATGGAAAAAGCGAGTGTTCCGGTCTCCTTGTTTCAGCCAGTCAACATGTGCTCGTTGTCTCCAATAGATGTCTCGCTGATCCTCAAGGCTTTCCAGTTTAAATCTCAAAATATGCTCACGGTGGATAGATTCCTTTGAAATTGTGTCTTTCAGGCAGCGATTTAAGTCCTTCTTTATTTTTCTTGATGCGCTTGTCAAGATCACCCAGGACGTTGCGACTCCAATCCTGAAGCTTCGTAGCAGCTTTCTTAATTCCGTCAGCTGCTGAGAAAGACCCATGAAAAACCTCATTCCACGCATCATGCACTAGTTGTTCACAGCCATCCTCCTGGATCCATGACGCCTCAAAACGAAAACCATGATCAAGGTTGGGGTTAGGTGCTGGCATACAGCTGGTGTCAAGGATCAATGGACGATGGTCTGAATATCGGGGTTCACCGTTAATGATCTTCACAGCAGGATAGATATACCGCCATTCAATGTTGGCGATTGCTCGGTCAAGACGCTCTTTAATATATCGGTCATGACGATGACTATGGTTCCGCCATGTAAAGATATCTCCCATGAAACCAAGGTCGGTCAACTCACAGAAATCAATAACTTCCCGAAACTGGTCCATTTGGGCTTGAGGTTTGCTGGCCCAAAATGCACTAGTTGAGCGAGCGGGAGCGGAAGCAGGGCGGGAGGTGCTTCCCGCAGATGAGAACGTATCCTATGAAACGCCCTGACTCATGCACCAGCTGCACCGGTCGATTATGAGCCTTTGGATCGGAAATGAAGGGACGTGACCTGGTCAAAACATGGGCTGATGGCATATTTGCATGGCAGACCTCGTAGTCCAGCAAATTTTTTTTCGAAATGGAGGGTGTTCCCCCAGCCTCTGCATCCAAAGGATGCACACAGCCGTTTTTATTAATAATAAGAGAAAACAGAAACCACAGAGCCGTACAAAGAGATACATCAATCAGCCGGAAGCCACCGTCCAGGCGAAAACTCGCTACACCTACAAGCTCGATGAAGGGGGTGGACCGATCAGAGCCACATGCTCTAACCTCACACACCAACGCACATCATCTAAATCCGGTGGCCTCACCATGCCGCCCAACGGCGAGCTGGGAGCACCAACCAGTCCAGCCGACACTCGACGCGCACCACATGCGCACGTTGAAAGCCGCCGCCGCCGTCTTCCACCGATCCATCTTCCGGAGTGATCAAAGCAATGACCTTGCAAGGCCCGCCGTCGACGCCGCCACGGCGACAGACAACACCCCCACCCTGCGCGAGTCCATCATCGCACGTCCGTCACCGAGACCACGCGGCGCCACGCCGCCGAGACTCGCCGCCAAAGACGCAGTAGTTGCACACCGCTCCACTTCTTGCCTCGTCGTCCAGCAACTGCTCCAAAAACAATGCCCTCATGAGGGAGAGCGACACCGAGAGCGCCGCCATCATCCGATCCGGAATTCCCGGATCTGGGGTTTCCCCCGGAGCAGCGCGAGTGAGAAGACCGTGGCTGCAATGGCGACACCTTCAACAAGGTAACGACGCAAAGACGCCGCTATCGCCTGCCCGTAGTCGGGGCTTGGTTTTCACCGGCAGCCACGTCTCCCCAGCTCGCCGCCAAGACTAGATGCGGGATCCAAGAGATCCGCCCCAACCAGCCGGCCGACCACCTCCGGCGAAGGAGAGGCCACCACCGCCATGCCCAGGGCTGAACCCCCGGCGTCCTCGTGCTGCGGGACGAACCCAAGAATTCGCGTGCCGTCGTCGAAGAAGACGAGACCCATCAAGCATGAAAGCCTTGGTCGCTGCCCGTCCGAGCCCATCTGAGCCCATCTCAGGGCCGTCCACTGCCGCCGCCGCCGACAGGCCGTCGTGTCGTCCGCCGCCGCCAGCTCGCGATCCTGGCCGCCGCCACCCCGCATCACTGCTGTTGAAAGGCCGGGGCGAGCGCCGCCGCTGCGATCCAAGATCGTCCGAGGGAATCCCCCGTCGCCGCCGCCGCGCCACACAGCCTTTGACTGGCGACGCTCCCTGCGGCGGCGGCAAGAGGGGAGGGCTGGTGCGGAGGATCCTTGGAGGTGGCCGATGGGGACGCCCCGGTGCGGCGCCGCCGCACGGGGACGGGATGGAGGGTTAGGGTTCCCTTCAATTAAACTTTATTAATACATCGGATTGGTCTAGTCCAGCAAATTGTCCTCCAAATAACCCCGGTCGTTTCTCCACAGAAATCCAGTCGTCTCCCTCCCTTAACTCATGTCATGTTCCTGTACTAAAGTAGTAGACCTGTGTTTACCTAGCGTCAGCAAAATTCGTTTTCTCCATCGATTAGATTCAAGAATGGGGATTTCTTAGGAAAAAAGCTCTGGATTTGATTGGGATTGGGATCTCATTAGATCTCACCTAGCTATGTTTTGGGAATCTCTCATGAGAGCTAACGGGGATATGGTCTCAATCAAATTAAAACATGGAGCTGACGGGAGATTATTGTTTGACTCTACATTCTCATTTTTCCCTTTTCCTTTCTAATCCATATTTAGGTGTCTGCTAGCTCAGCACTGGATCCTGTCCTACGGTGCTACAAGACTGGTCGGGCAGGGGAGAGACTCAGAGACGATTGGATTGGAAGGTCTTTTCGTGGAATTTAACAACGCTACAAGGTTCACTGTGTAAAATGCATCAATGGTCCACAACGGATCATATCTGACCTTTATTTTTCATCCAAAGGCCCGCAGCCCATGGGTGTAGCTGGTGCATAGATTCCTTTGTTTCACTGGATATGTTCTCTCCCGCAGATTCGCACTCAAGTCCCGAATCATTTTTTGTTATTACCCATTCTGTTGATGAAAATTACAAGCATACTACCACCGTGAGACCGAACCTATGCCTTCCTTTGACTTTCGCTTCGCATGCGCTGCAGAGCCGTGCAGGCGTTGGGTGCACATGCCACCAACTACCTCCGTCGATCGAGTAGGTGTATACGTAGGTACGCTACATGAGCCCATCGTAAAAAGCAAATTGGTAAAAAACATGTTTACAATTATTTTAGTAAAAAAGAATTAAATTGAAAATTTAGCCCTTAAACATGACAATTATGTTAAAATATGTCAGAATTAGCTAATTCGTTTCGAATCAATATTTATACAACTTCTACAACATTTAAGGGTATTTCAGACTTTTCATTTTTCGAACCAACAACAACAGCTATCAAAAGCACTCATACCAAACATCAAATCTCTGCTTCTAACAACTGCTTCTCACAGCTGCTTTATAAAAACCCACCAGTTACACTTAGGGGTGGCACCCGCCGGGTTCAGGGCCGGGTCCGCAGCCCCCATACCCTCCCCATTTAATTTGTCGGGTCTCATCTTTTACCAAACCCGCGACCCGGACGGGTTCGGGTCCCCAACGGGTACCCACCACGGGAGCGACGCTGATGTATGCGGGGAAAAATACGATGGGATATTGGGATGGGTTGGTGGGAATGGACGCGTGTGTGCGTGTGTTGTCTCCAGGACTCCAGATTTCATCGCGTGCATGTGATTCGTGGATGGTGTGGTCCACATCTCGTGGACGTGTGGTTAGGCATAGGTTTATTAGGGATAGGTTTATTAGGGATAGGATTAGGGCTTAGAGCGGGTCTGTGGGTCTATGGTTACGGGTTTGCCACCCCAAACCTGTCCCATTAGACCTGACGGGTTTAACTTTTCACCAAACCCTCCCTATTTAAGGCGGGTACCCGTTGGGTTTACGGGTTTCGGGGCCATCGCCATCCGGAGCTACACTACACCTGCTTGTCAACACCAGCAGCCCAAACAAACATACCCTCGCTCGAAATTGCCATCGCCATCCATCAACACGCCGGCGACAAGTCAACCCGGCAGCCATCAAAGTCTAGCAGCGGTGGAAGGGTGGCCCGGCCTCCAACATCCAGGTGCTGTAGTCCCACAGGCTCAGCGCGATGCCGATGGACACTCCGCCGCGACGCGCGGCGGCGCTGTCCGACGACGACCGCCTGCTCGTCGCCCACTGCGCCTCGCTCTCCTTCCCATCGGGCTCCCGCTCCCCGACCTCCGCCGCCGCCGCTTCCTCCTTCCAGACGCACCACGCGTCACATCCCTACCCCTGCGCGGCCTTCGTCTTCCCGCCCACCTGGTCCGCCGCCGGCTGGATGCCCTCCTCCCCCGAACCCGGCAGCCACGCGCCGTTCGGGGACGCGGAGGTGGACCCCGCGCTCTTCCCATCGCTCCGCAGCGTCGGGAGCGGCGTCCCGGCGCGCGCCAGCGCCGCCTTCGTCGCCGCCTTCAGAGGCCTGCTCGACAGCTCGCCGCTCCAGTCCGAGGTGAGGACCATATCTGAACCTTTTGCACTTTTCTGCTTCAGTGGCTTGGTAAGTAGAGTAGGAACTAAGAACACACTGTTCCAGAAAACCTTCTTTCTCTTTGAAGAAAATCTTCATTCCGGTTGTCATAGAAGATATTTCGAATGCTCCTTTTGTATCAATATTCGGTTGCTGCTGCAATTGTATTCAAATATGTGAACCGACACTGAGCTACGGGATGTGAACTGGAGTATTTGGAGATTAGTTTAGTGATGTGGTGTTTTTAGTAATAGGGAGCCTCTTCTCCTTGTGTGATCTGTATTTTCCGTATTGTTGTAATGCTTTTGATTTTTTTTTGGCGAGTTTCCGTTTAAATACTACTTTTATTGTTAGTTTAATGAGAGGTGCTTAGATTCTGTAGATGGAAGGTTGCAAAGTAGTTTGGGTTAGTGCCATTTATATTCTGTTAAAAGCAAGTAAAATGAAGATGTTCTATCAATTTGAGAGAAAAATGAAGTGACCACAGTGGGTTCAGCACTTCTCTACTGATTTCCTCTCCACTTTTTTTTTAAGGTCTTTATTTTTTTCTTGTTGTGATCATAGACCTTTCATAGTCTTACCTCATGTTATGCTATATTTGTTATCAACAGAATGAAATTCTTCTTGATATGATGAATTTCATTCGAACTGCATTGTCCTGAATCAAAAAGGGTGATTTTTGTTGTGTTGTATTACAGGTGTCTAGAGCGGTGGCAGAGGAGAAACGCATCGTATTCACAGGCCATTCATCAGGGGGTTCAATAGCCACTCTTGCTGCCATATGGTTTCTTGAGAACTGTACCAGACGGGGAAGTGTTAATCAAGCACAGCCGTTCTGTGTGACCTTTGGGGCACCTCTGGTTGGAGATAATGTTTTCAACCATGCTGTTAGAAGGGAGGGCTGGTCGCAGTGTATTTTGCATTTCATCATGCCACTAGACATCATCCCGCGACTACCACTGACCCCCCTTGCATCCTCTAGAGAACAAATTCAATCTGTTCTTGATTGGTTATCTCCTCATAGTTCAAACTTATCACCTGCTGGGAATTCCCTTGTCATTCCTGAGTTCTATGAAACTTTGTTGAGAAGCACGCTATCTATTGCCAGCTATGAGGCCTGTTCTTTCATGGGATGCACTAGCTCGATCCTAGGAACACTGACGTCCTTCATTGAGCTCTCCCCTTACAGACCCTGTGGGACTTACCTTTTCTTGACAAGTCCTGAACAACTGATTGTTCTCACAAACTCGGATGCTGTACTGCAGTTGCTATTTTACTTCCTTCAATTGGATCCTCAACAACAATTGTTTGATGCTGCTGCCAGAAGTTTAAGTGCTCACTGGCAATATGAATCGATTAAGCAATGTGTGACACAAGAGATAGCTTGTGTGGATTACCTAGGAGCAATTTCATCATCCCTTCCTGGTAGGCCAATGAATGGATCAGCAATTGGTGGACTTGAACTGGTAAGTAATCCTCTTATTCAAAAAATAACTGTGGCTTGCCATTGTAAACATCTGGTTTTCTTGTGAACTGTTATGTTGTGAATGCAGTAGTCTGGAAACAAAATCAGTGTTGACTTTTAGCATCTGATCATTCCTTTAATGTGTAGCCAAATGCAATACATATGTTTGTAGGCTAGGAAATAGCAATGGACGCATCAAATTTGTACCAGTAACTGTTTCCGATGACACAATTACACTAGTTCTGTTTTCATTTCCATATGCCCCCCCAAGTTTTAACCACTAGTAAAGTAATTTAATAACTATTCCAATCACATAATATTCCAGTGGCCACTTTTATATTACAGAGTAAGGAAGCTATGCTCAGCCTTGCTGCAGCTGGACAATGGGAGAAGCAAAGAGAGATAAACCAAGCAAAGATAGATGCAAACTGCAGTAAAATTCAGGAAGCCATGAAGTCCCTGAACGAGTACAAAAGAACATGCGAGCTCCATGAAGTGAGTTACTATGATTCCTTCAAGCTTCAGCGGGAAGTGCATGACTTCAATTCAAATGTACGTAGGTTGGAACTAGCCGGCCTTTGGGACGAGATAATTGAGATGTTGCGAAGACGTGAACTTCCAGATGCGTTTGAAGGGCGAGAAGAGTGGGTGAATCTGGGAACCTTGTATCGCCGTCTGGTCGAGCCCTTGGACATTGCAAACTACTATAGGCATTCCAAGAACGAGGACACTGGCTCCTACCTCTGCAAGGGGAGGCCTAGACGTTACAAGTACACCCAGAAATGGCGCGAGCAGTCACTGCGCATCCCATCAGGTTCCAGCCTTGAGTCGTGCTTCTGGGCAATGTCTGAAGAACTCCAGGCTGAGATGATCAACGGCAAATCTTTCGAGGATCTGAAAGACAGGGTCGGTAAACTCGAGAGTGACGCACTTGGATGGTTCACCTCTGGAAGTCTTGGCAAAGATGTGTTTCTGAGCAGCTCATCCTTTGTGAATTGGTGGAAGACACTCCCAGAGCAGCACAGGTCTGCATCGTGCATCGCGAGACTTATGCCTTCATAAACTGCTGCCACTGTATATTGTATGTCTGAACTCTCATGTATAGTGCTTTGTATGTACTACTCTCCAGGTTAAACACACTTTAAAAATGCTAAACAGTTGTCAGATAAAACTGACATACCTATGGTTTTATGTCGCCTGACCAAATTAAGAACTCCTTTTTATGGTTTCATGTCGCCTGATCAATTAAATAAGAACTCTTTTTATGGTTTTATGTCACCTGATCAGTACACCACCATCTGAGTTTCGGCTGTATGCTTGATAATACCTCTGGTAGCTGGTCAGTAACTTTCTAAGAACCACTAGTAACCGAAATTACTGTTTTGTACTTAAAACTTTCGGAATAAAGCCAGTATAAAGAAAAATCATGTTTAAAGTTTACACTGACAATAGTGTACTACAATCTCAATAGGATGGATATTGCATTGTTGCAAAGGATGAGACTTGAAACATTATCCACCATAACAGTGAAGTCAAGCATTAGTACTAAAATCAACCGAAATACTATGATCTACTCTCCCTGTTCCCCAAATTGCCCTTACTTCCTCACCTTGTCGCACTTCATAAGTCCACATGTTTATGTCATAGTTATCGTCTTTCATCATGGGAGTCGTGAATCCCGCTAGCTTCGACACAAAGGCGAGATCATTGTCGCGTTCAACAAGGTCAGCATGAACAAAATTGCCCTTGCTTCCTCACCTTGTCCCACTTGAAAAGTCCACATGTTTATGCCATAGTTACCGTCTTTCATCGCGGTATGCACGAACCCCGCCAGCTTTAGCACAAAGGCGAGATCATTGTCACGTTCAACAAGGTCAGCATGAACAGTCTCGGGCCAATCAAAGAGCCTGGGGAGGAAGATCTTGTCCAGCATCCATTAGATGTTGGTCCTCTTCATCATCATTTTGAGTGTGACGGTGAACAAGGCTCGTCCTTGGAGGCTCTCCGTTTTCTCCAGTCCTCTTCATCATCGTTGTAGCGGGCGAACGAAGAAGCGAGTGTCGATGGTGAGGGCGACAAACGTGAACAAGGCTCGTCCTTGGAGGCTCGCGGGTGATGGAGCGGACGCGACAAACTCTATCTGGACGGCCTCCTTCTTCGCAGTTTTCTCCTCCATGTAGCGGGCGGACGAAGAAGCGAGCGTCGATGGTGAGGGCGACAAATGTGGTCCCGGGAAATTAAGGAAGGTGGCGGGAGAGGACGGTTGATTCGGACGCAATTTTGAAAAATTTGAAGATATTTTAGGATGGATCCGGTTTGTCGGATCCGACGTGACAAATCTTGCAGACAATTGCATATCCTGCATATAGACGGGATCATTTGCACCAAACGTGGGTCCGATTAAGTAGCATTTTTGGTCGATCGGAACCGTGTCCGACCTGTCCTCAGGACGTATCGTATGAGAGGGAAAAGTGGGAAAGTGAGGGCGATTTATGCTTTTCATCCTAAAAAAAAACCACTGTCTTCTAGTAAGTTCTAATCCCGAGCATGTCTGGCCGTCACGGACACCGTCGTTGCGTGCAGCAGGATTGTCACTCTGTTTTCGTCAAAAAAAAAAGAGAAGGAAAAAAAAAAGGAAAACAAGGCAAACATAGTACGTGCCTGGCCTGGTCTGGCCTGCCTACGTGAGTCCCACCCTCAGATCCGTCCGAGTTCCGACCTGCTGTGTCTTTTTTGGGTTGGTCCCGAAGGACCGAGAGCTTCATTGATTGTCAAGACTGGGATTACATTTTACACATAAGGCCTCTAAGCAAACAGAAATTACACACAGGGCCATACATTTAGCACAAAGGACCTCAGAAAGACTAATGTACAAGCGACGAGGTCCAGCTCCTTCTCCAGCTTGACAGAACTGAGATGCAGCGCAGTCAACCTCATCTTCACCGGGGACGAACCACTTGGGAAGAAGAGGCGGGAGCTCGCTGCCTGCGAATCGAAGGGCCTCCGCATCGGCATCTTGGCATGGAGGTTGAATCATACCTTCCGACGTCGGCCGGGAAGCCGTCCCCGACGTCCGAGGCGGGAGTGGCCGCCATTCGACCCTGAAGAACAACGACGAAGAAGGCGTCGTCGTGAGGAAACTCCCAAGAGAAGCACCAGCACTCCCCTGCTGCAGATCCAGGCGACTGAAGACCAGAGCATCAGATCCCAATTGCTTCTCGCCACCAAGACGAGAAAGGAGGAAGGAATCCAATCCCCAATCACCAGAGCTGCAAGAAACGAGCAGATTATTGAAGGTGCAGTCGCCAGATCGAGCCCATCGCTCCGCCCTCCTCCATGGAGCACGTACAGATGGAATCGCCAGCAATCCCACGCCGCTGCTCGAGAACGGCCGGAACCCACACCAGGACGTAGATCGACGACTTGGCATAGGCCAACCCCCACCTGTTCCTCTGTCCCCATGACAGTAGCAGAACAAAGGAGCGGCCGGCCAAAACTTCAGATCTAGGAGAAGAGCGAGCTTATTTAGAAGAGGGAAAGCGGGAGCATCACCACTGCACGCCACCTCCAACCTCTGGAGAAGAACCAGCAGCAGGAACAACACCACCCACCACCAATCGACGCTCGCAAGCCATGGCAGTGACCTTCCCATCGGCATAACGCCAGTCGCCACGTAGGACCAAAACCTAACTCGAAAACTACTACTAGTACAGTACAGAGGAGGCCGGCCCCCTCCTCCACATCGCCACCGGACGGCAAAGCCGCCGGCAAGGAGAGGAGGAGGGGCCGGGGAAAACTCTCGAGCGCTCAGAAAACGGTGGAGGAGAGAGAAGACAAAAGGGGAAAGTTTTTTTTTTTTTAGGAACAACACATGACTTAGCATAGATCAAAGAACAAGCTTACAAGCCACGCACGCACACACGCGAAGGCACCAGAAGCCACCTACCCTGGAAAAAAACCCAGCTACACCACTGATCTCCGCCGTCGCCGGAACGAGCCGCCGAAAACCACCCTGAATCCTGAAGGAGCGCCGAAGAAGATTTGAAGAGCCTCATGGGATGCCACCTCAACGATGGCGCAAAGAACGTTGAACGAACATAAGCCGGGGAGAAACCCCACACTCCTCCAAGGCCAGCACCGTCAACGGAGCAGAACGCCGAACTCCCACACCACCAAACTAGGCCAAGCAGCAGCCAGAAGCCAACCCGAGCGTCCTCCTGTACAAGCGGCGATGACGGCCAGCGCGAAGCACCAGCACCTCATCACACCACCCCCAGAATCCCCGGAGTATGGCCAGGAGAAGCCATACCTCGACGAAGACGGGAACGAGGGACAAAAGCCCACGCCGACGACCTCCACCTTCGCCATGAAGACCGCCAGTAGAGCACCAAAACCCATCAGATCTACCGATCCAGGGGGACAACCCGCCGGAAGCTCGTCGAAATCGCCCCAAAGGACGACGCCGATGTGGGGATCGAGCTCCGACACCTTTATTCCACCACGCCACCGCCGCCACCACCTCGCCGGCGACACACGGGAACCTAACCCTACTATCTACACACCGGAGACGCGGAACCAGGGTTCCCCCACTCTCCCGCCGCCGAAGCGGCAGACGGAAAGGGAGGGAACCACCGGCCCGGCCGGCGGCAGAACGAGGAACACGCGGTCGCCTCCTTATCGCCTAGCTACACAAGAAGGGAGGGGATAAGGCGTCCCCGCGACAGAAGGGGAAAGTGAGCGCCCCCTTTTGCCGACCTGCTGTGTCTACACTACCCACGGTTTTCTCCGAGTGCGGACAGGGCGCCACGCCTCCGCACGCGTCACGGGGCTGACCGCCGGCCCAGTGCGCAAGCAGAGGCCTGGTCATGACGTGACGCGAACGAACCTTCTTCCGCTGCGTTTTACTGCTGCACGCACACAGGAGTAGACAAATCCAGCTGCCACCACCCCCAGCGACCACTAACCAACCAACCAGAAACGAACGAGTTCGTGACCGAATCAAACCAAACCAGGACGGCAGAACTCGTAATCGTATCGTACCCCGTGCGCGCCTTCCACGTGATTCTCCCTCCCCCCCCTCTCGGCCTCTCCCTCGCCTCCGATGTGCGCCTTCCCCTGCCCGGCAGGTTGTCAGATTGACATGGATAGCTAGACCAGACAATAAATCGGGAGAGATTTTGTACTAGTATATTTGGAAACACTATCGAAACCCCCGAATCTGGATTCGCCCTGATCGCCGCTCCCCGATTCGCCGCCCCCGCTCTGCTTCTCCCCGGCGGCGGCGGCGGCGGCGGCGGGTATGGGGGCGATGGGGTTCCACCGGACCGGGCCGGCGCTGGGCTGGTGGCTCGACGACGACGACGAGGAGGAGCAGGACGTGGGGGCCGTGCAGGATCCGGGGGCGGACGAGGACTGGGGGGTCGAGCTGGAGAAGAAGAAGAAGAGGGGGAGGAGGAAGAGACGGCGGCCGCGCTCGTCCGCGCCGCCCTGCAAGCGCCGCCGCGTCCTAGTGAAGACCTCCCCCTCTCCCTCGCCAGCGTCGTCCGCGCCCTCCAAGCGCGGGCGCTTCGCGACCCGCTCGCCCGAGCCCGAGCCCGAGCCGGCGTCGTCCGATTCCGCGTCCGCCTCGACCTCCGGGGCGCCGCCTTCCGCGCCCGCCTCGACTTCCGGGGCGCCGCCGCCCGCCTCGTGGGACGCCGTGCCGACGAGGCCGCGCAGCGCCGCTGCTAAACGGGGCGGTGGGCAGAGGAACAGCAATAACAACACGCCGACCTCCAGCGCCGTCGTGGCGCCCGCGGAAACAACGGATGCGGCGGCGACGGCGAGCACCAGCGGCGCCGCCGCCGGCCGCAAGAAGGCGGGGAGAGCGTGCCACCAATGCGAGACGGTGAGCGTGCAGACGGTCAAGTGTAAGCGATGTGGGGAGAAGATCTACTGCACCTCCTGTATCCACCAACAGTACTGCCCTGTTCTCAATCTCACCCCGCTTGTCATGTCCGGTTATTAGCATGAGGATCGGAGTTAACCAGGGAGGCCTGTGAATCTGCAGGTACCCGGACCTGTCGGTGGCCCAGGTTCGAGCTCAGTGCCCCTGCTGCCGTGGAACCTGCAGTTGTAAACGGTGCATTCCTGCAGTTGTAATCGTTGTTTCCGCTGCTAAACGGGGCGGTGGGCAGAGGAACAGCAATAACAACACGCCGACCTCCAGCGCCGTCGTGGCGCCCGCGGAAACAACGGATGCGGCGGCGACGGCGAGCACCAGCGGCGCCGCCGCCAGCCGCAAGAAGGCGGGGAGAGCGTGCCACCAATGCGAGACGGTGAGCGTGCAGACGGTCAAGTGTAAGCGATGTGGGGAGAAGATCTACTGCACCTCCTGTATCCACCAACAGTACTGCCCTGTTCTCAATCTCACCCCGCTTGTCATGTCCGGTTATTAGCATGAGGATCGGAGTTAACCAGGGAGGCCTGTGAATCTGCAGGTACCCGGACCTGTCGGTGGCCCAGGTTCGAGCTCAGTGTCCCTGCTGCCGTGGAACCTGCAGCTGTACACGGTGCATTCCTAAGGTCGAGCAGAGTGAACCCAAGGTGATGATCTTGTGGCTTGCTGGTTTTTTTTTTCTGCCAGTGAAAACACAGCAGCAGTTCAGCAATGGTATTCGAAACTTATTTCCGAGTTTCATCCCATAGCGCATCTTGCTTAAAAGAATTGTTCTCGATTGTGATAATGCTGCCACTTCTAGTGCAAATTGTTGTTGGACTACGATGAGGAAATCTATTCAGTGGAGAGTTTGACATGCTTACAGATTTGTGGAAGTGTAATAGCTGTAATTCTTGTGACACATAGTGAGGTCTAAAACTTATGTATATTTTTTCCTTGCAGAGCTCAGCTTTGATGAAATGTAAGAGCAGTAGTATACTAGTTATTACAAAGACAAAGAAGGATGACCCTTCAGGTGTACAGTCGACCAGGGTTTGTAATGGGGTGGCACAGTCCAAAACAAATGATCACTCCTTGCTAATCTCTAATGGGATTAATAACCCATCTGTCAAATCGGATAAGATAGATACATTGGATGTGAGAGCTCAAGAGGTTGATGCTGAAAGTATAGTAAAACATGCTAGATATTTATTGCACTACCTGATGCCTTGTTTGAGGGAGCTGAACAAGGATCAGATGGTTGAGAGAGAGGCAGAGGCTAATAATCGAGGTAAACTAGATTCTTCAGAACATTTGGACAATAAACAGAGTTGTGACTTGCAACTAATTCTTGGTACTTACCCTGTTTTCATGCAAACAGGACTGAAATTGTCTGAAATGAATGTAGAACAGGCTGACTGCGGGAATGATGAGAGGGTGTTCTGGTATGAGTGCTTCATTCAAATCAGAATTGTTGTATTTTCTTTCTGTTGTTATTTTAAACTTTACAGTCTGATTCTTTTCTATTTGAACCAGTGACAATTGCAGAACTTCAATCTTTGATCTGCATAGAAGTTGTCCAAACTGCTCATACGAATTATGCATTGCATGCTGTAAGGAGCTTCGCGAAGAGAATCTACAGGGCTCTTGCCGGGAAGAGCTGGTGTCTTATCCTAATAGAGGATACGACTATATGCATGGTGGTGATCCATTGCCTGAGTTAATAAACTGCAAAGAAACAGACTTGTCCAGTTGCCAGCCTAAGACTACAAAGTGGGTTGCTTCTGGCGGGATTATTCACTGCCCTCCAACTGAACTTGGTGGTTGTGGTGAGCACGTTCTTAAGTTGAGGCAGATCTTTCCAAAAGATTGGTTAAATAAGCTCGAAATGGATGCTCTGCACTTGAGTAAGCAGTTGGAACCTTGTGATATTGTAAGCGGATATACATGTGAATGTCCGAAGTGTACTAAGAATGAGAACTCAAGACATGCTGCCACCAGAGAGAATTCAACAGATAACTACATATACTGTCCAAAATCAGATAATGGGGAGGCGGAAGATCTAACACACTTCCAGAGCCACTGGGTGAAAGGAGAGCCTGTTATTGTTGAAGGGGTACTACAGAAAATGCCACATTTGAGCTGGGAGCCACCACATATGTGGTCTGAAGTACATGGTGCTAGTGCTCGCTCTGATATGAAAAATGTGAAAGCTATTGACTGTTTAGCTTGCTGTGAGGTTAGTGAAATACATTCCATATCTAGAATACTTCAGAGTGTATTTTTTTTTGTGAACCAATAAAAGCAATTACGGTGGTGTTAATTCCATAGTAAAGACCACTTTGTGGTTTATGGAACAAAATCTCCCCCCCCCCCCCCCCCCCCCCCAAGGGCATTTGGTACCTCATCGTGTTGCCACTTACCAAGTCTCTACACTTTATTAGCATTCTGTGCTTTCCAACTGGTTTTTATACAATTAGAATCCTGAATCCTCAGAAAAAAATAATCCTGAATCTAGAATAAGGTCATGGTGTCAGTTAACATGGAGGAATCCTTAACAGAAAATAATGCCCTGATGTCCATTAACATAGAGAACTCCTATGGTAAAAAAAAGGTATTCTTCATTGACAAAAATAACTGAATAAGGTCCTAGTGTCCGTCCATTAATTCATTCACTATGACACCGAAAACTTGTTTAGTCTCATGCATGCAGTTTCTGGAAAGTGCTCACTGTCTTTGCTAATTGCAAGAATAACTCATCGTATTATAGCTGTCTGAAAAATGTGTAATTTAATGGTAAGTTTGATGTTCTGAGGGAACACATATTATTCAGACAATTGATTTTTTTCATGCGGGCTTGACCAATGGAGTTATTATGTTTTTTGCTTCCCATTATCTAGAAAGGAAATTCACCTTTTGTGTTTAAATAATCCAGGTCGAGATATGCACACAGGATTTCTTCAATGGATATTATGAAGGCCGGATGTATGGAAATCAGTGGCCCGAAATGCTTAAATTGAAGGATTGGCCTACTTCAAATCATTTTGAAGAGCTTTTGCCTTCACATGGAGTGAAATACATCAATTCTTTACCTTTTCAACCGTACACAAATTTGAAATCTGGCTCGCTAAGTGTTTCCGCATTGCTTCCTGATGAAATTTTAAAGATTGATATGGGCCCAAAGTCGTACATAGCTTATGGCTGTGCCCAGGAACTTGGCAGAGGAGATTCTGTCACGAAGCTTCATTGTGATATATCTGATGCAGTAAGTAAATGTACTTCCTTATCAATTGAGAAGCACTCACACCAATATGATTATCGTATCTCTGTACTTAGTTTGTGAAGAGTCATTTCTTTTTTCAAGTAGTTTGTCAAGAATCCTCATCTGTTATATTTTGTTGAAATCTTAACCTTGGAATCAATGTTCCTATCTCTCCTGTATATATGAAAGAAAATATTCACCCTCGCTTACCTTGAAGAAATTAGTTTCCGTGTAATGTGGAACATTGGATTTCATCGACCAATAGTAGAGCCCTGATGGGTGCTAGTTCTCATCTCTTATCACTACTTGATTATACAATATTCTGCTCTCTACAGACAATGATTTGGATCTTGCTGGAACATTTTTCTCTGTAAGCACTCAATGTTATTTTTGCTATTGTTAGGTTAACGTTTTGATGCATACTGCAAAAGTTTCCCCTTCGGTAGAACAACAAGATGCAATAAAAAACTCAAAAGCAAGACATGTAGCTCAGGATGAAAAGGATTTCTGTGGGAATTTTGCAATTGATGGAAATGATAGATGTCATAAAAGCTGCATGGATGCAAATCATACATCCTCTCCTAACAACAGCGAGGATGATGAGGGAGGTGCTCTATGGGATATTTTCAGGAGGGAGGATGCTGATAAACTGAAAACATACCTCCGTAAACATTCCAATGAATTTCGCCATATATATTGTTCTCCAGTTGAGAAGGTTTGTGATGGTGCAATATGCAGAATCTTGTACTTGCTGCCATCATGGTTACCTCTGTCACCTTATGTTTGAATGCAGATATTTAACCCTGTACATGATGAAACATTCTATCTAACTGAGGAGCATAAAAAGAAACTTAAAGAGGAGCTGGGTGAGTTCCGTTTATCTGCTTTTGTAAATACTTCGCCAGTTCTTTACAGCAACGGTTGCAGTGAGTGATTTGTATTTACTTGAATTTTATTATGCTCATAAAGGAATCGAGCCTTGGACATTTGTACAAAAACTTGGAGAGGCGGTTTTTATACCTGCTGGGTGCCCTCATCAAGTACGGAATCTCAAGGTAAATGGTCTTATTTTAATATTGCAGTGCCGCAATTCCATACCTGTACTACATATGGGAGAACTCGGAGAAATAGTATTGAAGTTTGGCATGTTATGTAACTAATTACTTTATATACACATCGATGCAGTCTTGCACGAAGATTGCTATAGATTTTGTATCACCAGAGAATGTCAACGAGTGTCTCAAGTTAACTCATGAATTCCGCATGCTCCCTAAGAACCACAGAGCAAAGGAAGATAAACTAGAGGTAAGTAAGGACTTTCTTTTATGAACAATATATAAGACCTTTTCGATGCACCCCATTTTTAATCATCCTGCATGACATATGCATTTCCAGTGGCATTGAATGTTGTAGTATTAGCTTGGTACTTAACATTATAGTAAAGATCACAATGCAGATGCCACATGCTCTTTTCTCTTCTTTTTCCAAGACCAACAACATGGTTGGTACCTAAGTTTGGATTGTACAGAAGTTATGTTACTTCCTTTTGCCAACACATAATTACAAAAATCAGACACGTCACATCTTACAACAACTTCGTTTTGCCCAATGTTTGTCTTCTCGTCCTTCTCACTGGTGAGCATCTCCTTGAAAAGTTGAAATCCATCCTCGCATCAACCTTTTCTCCTTGAAAATTGAAATCCATCATCGTGTCAACCTTTTCTCCTGTGTTTGTTCTTTCGACGTGCCGTCACTGATGTGACCATGCACTATTGATCCATGCTTTTGATCGCCACTTCCGACATCACAGCCATGCGTGCATTGTTGAAAACTTGCTCCAGCCGCTGACCTTTCTAGTCCCTCCACTGTCACCACCATGACCTACACTGCTCTTACCTGCTGTGCAATATTACGGAAGCGATTGGCGCTATTGGGACATCGCACCACCCTGGCCATTCCCACTGCTGCCATGAATGCACACTAACCACCGCAGCCACATTTGTTTGTCATCATGAGAGGAGGTGGGCAGGTGCAGGTGGAGGAAGAGCAGTAGCCGTAAGATGATCAGATCGGACTGCCTCCAGGTATACCTTTCAGAAAACGAGATTGTGCTGTAGCTCTTCTCTTAATACACTTCTTGGGGACATGTAGATAGGTTAATTGGCGGGAATACAAATGGCTGTCGTATTTTTTTTTTCACATATCCCATTTCATTTTTCCCCTTGGAATCGGATTTTTTTTCCCCTTTAGCATCCGACCCAGAAAACATCACCCCCTGATCTACTAATTGGGGTCTTAGGCCCCAATATTTGATACACAGCCCTATTTATTCAAGAACTGAGTCTTAATCTTGAATCCTCAGTAACCAGATCACCCTTTAAGCTAACTCTCTTCTTTTTGCTGATGATGATTTCTCCTTTAGTTTCTCCGGCACAATCTCAGAGGCTCATGGTACTAAGAAAAACATAAATAATTTACATGATGCATTATCTCAATGTGCTATTACCAAGCCCAAATAGTATACACCTTTCTGAAAAATAAACACATAAACTAATAAATAATTTACGTGATGCAGCGAATCGTGAGCATGACAAAATCCTTCCTGTATAGTAGCTCATGGTCGTGTCGTCGTGTGTAGTAGCTCATGGTCGTGTCGCCGGTGCGGGGTGGTTGAGGTTGAAGAGGCCTCAAGCAAAGCCTTATTTTGGCTCTATGGCCGGAATCAACAGCGGTGAAGCTAGCGGGCCTCGTCATCTCCTTGGAGGCGCTGTCATGTGGGGCGTCCTCTCCTCTCCCCGAGGTCTATGCTCCGGTGGAATCTCTTGATCTAGGTCCTCCTAGATCGGATGACGGTGGCGCGATGGTGTCATTTCCCTTAGTGAAGGCATCGTCTTCGAAATAGTTTACGACGAAAAGATTCATGGCTTTGGGCTTCTTCACGGGTGTGCCGGGGCAGATGCCCTAGGTACAGTTCGATTGCAGGTTTTCCCTGTGCTGTTTGCCATGTTGTTGTGTAGTCGGAGCTCCCTCGTCGGGGACCAGGTGGAAAAATCGGAGCTACCATGTGTGCCCATGATACCGATGGTCGTGTTCCATGACAGCTAGTGTCACACAGTTGTAATAGGTTTTCGCCCGGTTTTTCTCTAATTAACTTGCCAATTATACTCTTCTTAATTAAAGAAAATGGAAGTCTCGTTCCTTGTTTAAAAAAAATAATCTCTATTTTTCCTTAGGCCCCACTTGATTGCCATCTTTGCGCCCAAAACCAGCAGTTCCATCGGAGCCCTGAATTACCATTTGGTGCATCGTTTTGGTTCGTGGCCTGATCTCCCGAACAAGTAGCAGCGCAGGGCCTCTACTGCACGCCACTCACCACCAGCAGCGAAGGTCTGCCGCTGACCTGCCACCGGGCTGCACGGCGAACCTAGCCTAGGTCACAACCTCCGACATCGGCATGGACTTCCGTAAGACCGGCAGAGGGGACTGCTTGACGGCAGACTGGTCGATGCGCGAGGTGACGACGGGGGCGAGTGAGTTGAGGTGTGGTAGCGCGTGTTGCCTGCTCCTGGCTGCTAGTGGGGAACTGTTCCGATTCCTGGGTTTTTGCTGTGCACTGCGAAATACAGTCCGGAGGCAAATTCACCGATGTTCCCAAGCCGGGCCTTAACATTTTTCTTAATGACATATATTAGATTTAGCGACATCATTGCATGTACTACCCTACCCATTCAAGCACTGACTTGAAGATCTAGTTAGGATAATGGTATTGACCGTTGGACTATCGGTCCACATGAGTTTCTACCTATGGCTACAAAAGGTTAGTACCGTGTAGTTGTCCGAGATATGATTGGTATAGCATCCTCTCGTCTAAATATTTCTAACTTCATTTATTGCAGAAAAAATATTGAATTGCATGCATTAGACTGTTCAGCCAAAAAGCTGAACTGGTGGAGAAGGGTGGCCAGTATGTTTCAACACTACCCTCACGTCTAGGCTCCACTCCATCGAGCATTAGATGTGAGTTGATGATGGCCACGACTATTTTATTAATAGTGTGTTGGCCGGATCTTGAACTCGAGACCTCTTGAATGGATATCAATTTAATTGCATGCTCCAACCAGTTGATCCAAAAGTCTGGAGAAGGGCATTCTGAACATCTTAACTTCATCTTCATTGTGGAACTAGTTGCTCAAACCAAGGGCCTTTCCCCTCGACCAATTCGTCATTTTTTGCCGTGTTCTGCTTATGAGCTCCAATTCTATCGTTGCTACGCGAAATTTGAGGTGGTGAAGATCTTACTCCGGAATCTCGAATTTGGTTCTTTTGCGGACAAAGGGTGGGAGGGGACCCTATGCGAAGGCCTGATGGCCGTCGAAGAACGAGGGGGCACATCCACAGTTGGATAAGCATAGTTCACTATCAACAAGATCAAGGATGCACAAAGGTGATCATACAATCAACGAATGACCCTAGGAGGGTGACATCACAATCATTGATACATCCTCAACCATTATTGGCCAATCACAAGAAATCATGACAAACAAATATGTGATCAGGTGAACACTAACTTCGAGTTTATCTTATACTTTCAACATGGTTATGCTTTCATCTTCTTTGTTGTCGATCAAACTCAGGGGCCATGTTGAAGGAAGTCAACAATTTTCGAGTTGCGAAGAAACATACCTACGAAAAAAGATGGCAAAACATAGTTCCTGCCTCTATAGAATTGCATGCATCAACCAGTTCACCCAGAGCTCAAGATGATGGTGAAAAATGGACAATGCATTTAATACTTCTTGTCGAGTGCAAGCTGTCTTAAACTCGAGACCTCATGACTCTGATACCATGAAGAATTGCATACACCACCACCTAGTTCACGCAAGAACATATTGGAAAAGTGGACAATGCATTTCTACTTTCCGAGTTGGGTTATCCAACCAAAGCAGCCATAGAAACTAGTGCCATTTTAGAATATGTTAGCACCACTTAGCTAAGGGGCCTGTTTATAAAACGGCATATCCCCACTCTATTAGTTAGTAGCTACTCCCTCCTTTTGGGTTTACAAAGTACATCCATGTGCATTTTAAGTCTTAACTTTGACTATCAAGTTTGATTATATATACCATAAAATCCTTATTTGAAATATTTTCTAGTGGTATAATCTATTGGACATAGTTTAGATTATCTATTGTAAGTAATCGTGAAATACGTGTAGACCCTAGTAGCCTAGTAAGCACGAAAAGAGGGAGTGCTATCTTTATGCGCGTCAAGAGAAGGGTTTCTTTCCACCGTTAGACTGTTTAGGTATATGTTAGTATCTTTATAGTGGGTAGTAACAAATATACAGGTGTCATGCGAAGCTTTATCTATTTTTAGGTTGCATACTTCCATCATATCAAAATATAATATGTTTTTTTCTCAAAATAAAATAAAATAATATGTTTTAGCTATTTGCATATGAACTACATACAGAACAAAATGAGTGAATCTATATACATTAATTATGTGTAGATACATCCGTATGTAGTCCGCGTATAAATAGATAAAACATCTTATATTATGATAATGAGGGAGTGTTAGGTTGTAGATTCACAGTCTTGGGATATGTTATTATGGCAACCCTCTCTCTCCTCATTAAGTACTTGTCACGTTAATTTTTTTTGTCTATATGACATACATTTTATTACCTATGTTTCTCCCACTATAGATAATCTATGTGAACAAAGTCACTATGGCTTACGATGGTTCCTAAAAAAAAGTGTTTCTCGATTGGTGGAACAATAGTGCTAGTCGCGATGGACAATTCACAAGGACAAAGGGTGTATCAGAGCATCTAGCGGATGTCCTACCTTCAACGGAGCCCCATCCGTTTAAAAAAGTCCTTCCCCCACACGCGTGTGTAGCATCTTGTTACAGTAGATCATCTATCGGACTATCGTTAGTCGTCTAATGGTCTCTAGTTGAAGTAGATAAAAGGGTAGAAGTTGGCGGTCAGAACTTCAACAAAAATGCATTGGACATCAGGTTTCCAACAACCGGATTAAATAAAGAGGATAAGAGACTCGAGAATTAACGAAAATAAACAAATTCATGTTTAATCCTGCCAAGTTCTTTTGAATTTGGTGGCTTTCAAACAAACAATTTGAGGGAGTGGTTGTATCTATTTTTGTTCTTATGCATCTATTTTGGTCATTCGATACACTGGCCTGTGCAACTACCAACGCACCATTCATCTTTTCGATTCGCATCCACTAACTTTAGCTTCAAACAATTTGCGTCTACCTACCTGTGAACTGTTACTAGCATTCTTACCTCTTGTTGGGTGCAGGTGAAGAAGATGATAATATATGCCGTTGACCATGCCGTGAAGATTCTTGAAAAAGCATTACCCTCCTACCCGGTTGCTTGCTGACACTATTTCCAGCGGTACAATGTATAGTGTATTAGACGAGTTGCCAATAGCTCTTTGGCACAATAAAGTGAGAAAGGGTAGATTATGCAAATGATATGTAGATACAGTTGCGCTCAACAAAGAAATAAAGCATTTTACATTACTGTGCATAATATATTCAGTGCAGTACTAGAAATAAAGCATTTTACATTAGTGTGCACACTAGTGAAAAACGGGGCACTAGTCCCGGTTCCAGAGGGCCTCTAGTTCCGGTTGGGCAACCGGGACTAGCCCCGGTTCTAATTTTGCTTTCAAATCATTATTTTTTTTTTCCAAAAACTCGATAATAGGGTCGGTTGGAATTTCCGGTTCAATGACATCCGGATCGTCATAGACCGGACGAGGGCCGACGGGGACGGATATCAGAACCATGACACTATACATATAAAAAAACGTAAGATAATTATGCAAGTAATAACTATGCATCTAAACCATATAAATAAGTTAAAAAAAGGATAAAAACAAGAGACTCACCGAGGTGGTGCCGGTGACGGGATGGCGCGGGCGATCGACGACAGTGAGGATGGGCACCGGACAACTGCACAATTGCCCGTGCGTTGCTACGGTCTAATAAATTTAGAATAAATAGGAAATATGCTCGTGCTTCCGTCGTGAATTTGGACCGCGAAAGCCCCACCTGCAGGCCCGCTTATGTGTGTTCGGGTTGCGCCGGCGCGTGTGTCCTGTGTGCTCTCAAGCGAGCTACCATATGCAAAATTTTAATGACGCTGGTGGGGGAGTAGGGAGGAGGATGCCGGTGCTGGAGGGAGGTATCGCCGGCAGAGGACCGTCGCCGTCGAGGAGGGTGAAGCTGCAGCTCTTGTACTTCCCGGCTTTGTCGCCTTCCTTAAAAGGGTCATATGTAAACACTTAAAGTTAAAACCATGCACGTATCAATTAAGTGCAGCTTGTCTTTGAGAAAACACATGCATTACTTTCTGATTTTGTGTACCAGTTGATTGAAACAAAACAAAAAAAAATCATCAAATACCAAGAGTGCATTGCCCAACGCCAAGGAGATGGCACCCCTCCATCCCTATTTCTTGTCCCCACCAACGCCCTTTTCCCTTCGAGAAAAATAGAAACCGAGGCATCGTAGCATAGTGTTGCAAGCTGCTCCTTCTCTTTCTTGAGCTATTTTCCCCATCAGAGTAGGCATCAGAGCAGAGTGGTGACTTCGTGATGGTGGCCTCGGCGCTGCCACTGCCGCGAGCAGCGACACCGTGCGGACATCTCCCTCTACTCTGCCAAGGCCTGCTCGTGTGTATCTTGTGTCCCTACCCCGCACCGCGCGCCACTACATCCCCGTGCAGATTCAAGATTTCAAGCTGACAAACCCATCGTCAAGGCGCTCAACCAGTCCAACCTCTGGGCAGGGTCGAGGTTGACGTCCACTCCAGCAGCAGCTTGTCCCCAACCACAAAGTTCTCTATGTAGCACAGCTCATATGTTCTAGGAGTGGCACATCATCGGGCGGAGCAGCGAGAAGACCAGCGTGTCGGTGTGGGGATGGCCAACCTGGGCAAAAAAAATTCCATCTCCTGCACAGCCGTATATCCATGCCGGGGCGGTCGCCGTCCAGGCGAGCTCTCAAACTCCGGCGATTTTTCCGATGGGCAAAGCAGCTCGGGATAGAGAGAAGGAGCGATGCATTTGCTTCACATCATGTACAACTGCTTGATAAGCAAATTTGTGAGGGCTAAAGCAAACCAGCGCGAATCATTGGGATCATGTACGCCAACACAGCGTGGAGACACGGGCGAGGGGCTGCGCCTGGAGCCTCGCCATGAAGGGCAAGTCGCCGATGCATTCGCCGCGGGAATCGAGCGGAGACCACAACCACTGGACGGGGAGGGCCGGGCCAGGGGCTGCGCCGGGCGTCCTCGCCGTGGAGGGATAGGCCGCGCAGGGAGCCTCGGCGTGGAGGGTGCGCCGCCTCGGCCATGGGGATCGACGCGTGGTGGATTGACAGGGCGGCGCGCGTGTCGACGCGATTTGGGGAGGATGAGCCAGAAGGCTTGCGGAGCGAACCGTTTTTGTTCAACTTACCGGTGGCAATGGGGTAAATATTATCAGTTTTGAGGGTAAATACGGTGACCTACCATACCATCACCACGGATCTCAATATTATAGCTAAGTGCCCGTGCGTTGCTACGGATCGATAAATATGAAATGATGTTTGAAAACAAAATCATAGAACCTAATTCCATACCGATAACATATTAATTATGTGTTTTGTGAATGTATAGGTGGTTGTCAAAGATTGTTGAGAAGGTTATCTGTTGTAGATTTTTATGTCTAAATGTAATGTTTAGTCAACACATTTGGAGTAAAATGATGAGCAAAAAACAGAATCTAACCTTGGCTATGTGGTTCATAAAATTAACCACTCAGTTTTTTTATCTCCAAAGTTTTACTGCACATGTAATTCATATATAAAACAAATGTTAGACGCATATTCTCAATCAACAGCCAGTGGTAAAGCTGATCAAGTGTATTACAGATCAGACAAAGTTTTCGTAGCCCACTGGCCAGATCTATCTGCTTTCTCTATGGAAGAATTTACATAGTATGATAAAAAATATATCAATTCAAGACTTTTTCCATTCTTTGTTTGAGATAAATTGTTTACTTTTATCTTTAGCACTTTATAAGAGCAACAATGCTATACTAACTATGTCTTTACGGGGAGACAAAATAGTGCAGTGATTCATCTGGAATATTGTACTGTTAACTGAAATGAAACAGTCAGTGATACCAAAGCAACTAAAGACGCAAGCTAGCTAGCTAGCACCGCATCGCATATCTCACTCCCAAACAAACACAAGAAAGCTAGTTAGCATCGCCGGTGCAAAGGAGCAGCAAGCTAGCTCATTGAGACACTCGAGGATACTGCATCCTCTCGATCTCAGGTTTATTCCGTTTCCACCGCTTCTGCTCTCATATGCTAGCTTACATCGCGACAAATCTTTCTGCGTTCAGAGCTAGCCCGTGAACCTGCTCCTCTCACCATGGCACTGCAGCGTCACACCGACGTCCCTCCTCTGGCAGCCCTCGCGGGAGGAGGATGTCTGGCTAGACTTCCATGAACCGGCAGACAGCCCATGTATCCACGACGGCGTAGTCCATGGACAGGCCGGCCGCCAGACCTGCGCCGAGGCGGGTGGCCTGCACGGACAGCGCAGGTGCCGGGAGCGTCCTCACGTCGAGCTCCGTCATGAGGATCAGTAATGCCGGGACGTCGTGCTCCTCCACACCAGTGCACGGCGTCGTAGCCCCCGGCGTCGGAGCAGTCCACAAGGCCACAATGACGTCCCCTGTCTCCGCCATGTACTCCAGCTGCAAGGACATGTAGTGCGCTAGCTTGTACGCGCTTCATCCGCTCGTCTATTGGCCCAAGCTCCTACAGAAACACACGCTGGATCGATCTGCGGAAGCAAGACCCATGGCGTGTCGAACAAGGACAGTTTCCTCCCCTGGCTGATGGTTTGCTTTAGTGATGGAATCCTGTATTTGACGGATCAAGGTTGTTGTGATTTTTTCTTTACTACGGACGAAACCGATTATTGAAGGACTCTTATGTGGACAACCGAATAGCAATTGTTTAGGATTTCTTGTGTGACACGGACCATCATCATCGTTTTAGAAAAAAAAATCAATCCAACGGTGGAGATATTGCGACTTACCGTTGAACCATCACGTCCTATTGCAATATTATACTAGGGATTTGATCTCAAATTGCATGTAAAAAAATAAAATCCCTAACTTAGGCATTTCATCAAACACCTAGCTAGCACTAGAAAAATGAAATGAGCTAATTAGCACCAAAATTAGATTAGCTAAAAAAACAACACCGGAAGTGCTAACCCTTGGATAGATGAGGCGCCGCCAAGCTTGACAAATGGTGGGAAAAATAGGGGCCGAACTCGAGCTTGGAAGAGGTTAAGAAAATGGTGATGAACCCGGAGCTCAAAAATGGCCACGGCCGGGTTGGGGGTGGGAGATGATATAAGGAAAATAGTTAGTCCCGGTCCGTAACAAGAACCGGTACTAAAGGCCAATCGTTAGTCCCGGTTCGTATGACGAACCGGGACAATAGCTTGTCCGGGCTGGCCCCACCTCTGCGGCCACCTGCCGCGGCCCTTTATTACCGGTTCGTGATACGAACCGGGACGGAAGGTCCCCTACGAACCGGGACTAGACCTGGCGGGCGCCCTGGGTACTGAACCGGGACTAGTGCTCCCATTGGTACCGGTTCGTAAGGAAACAAACCGATGGCCATGTTTCCACTAGTGCCATAATATATTCAGTGGAGTATATGGCAATAAAACAAGGGGTAGCACACGTAAAAAAAAAGAATATCAGCTAGGACGTAGCTACGCCCTACGTGGCTGAATTAGAAGAAGCAAAAGCTGAAGAACCCATTGACGAATCTGCCAACTTCCAAAAGCATGTACAATACAAATTAAGGAGACATAATGTTTAAATGCTATCAAGCACCTACTTTAAACTACATCTACTCTAATGAAAACTCGTCCTTGGGCTGTTTAGACAAATTATTAACTATATGCTAAGTGCAGTACATGCTATCTTATGTGGTAAGAACAGACTTGCATTATACTCCCCCGTTCCAAATCAAAGAAACTCAACGTCATTTAATTAGGAACGGAAGGAGTACATAATTCTACTAGAGGTCCAGAATTTCATTCAGCTTTCAAGTTAAATCAACAGCAAAAAACAACGAAGCATTAATGAGGGAGGAATTACGGAGTGACATTTCATCTGGAGAATAGCAAGTGAAAATAACATATATACTTCATCCGTTCTAAAATATATGATGTTTTAGATCTTGTTTTTGAATCATATGTATCTAGACGCATTTTAGTGTGTAGATTCACTAAATCAGTCCGTATGCTGTCCATATTGAAATATGCAAAACATCTTATAATTCAAAACAGAGAGAGTAGTTAACAATTAAGTACCATGAATCTTGAATTTCAACATGACAAAAAAAATCATCTATTTAGTTTTTTTTCCTTAAAGTACCTCCTCTTATTAAGAAAAGAAATAACCTCCTATTTGGCTTCTCCCAAATTATTTGTTTTCACATCTCTCTTATCAAAATTGATTTTTTTAACTATAATTCCGTCTAACATATTAAACATACTAAAAAAAAGAGTGCTCAAAGTTACACCTTGCAGTCGAAACTAGATTCATTCGGTGAAACAACTAGAGTACTCCCTCAGTCATATTTTATGCATGACGGTTTTGTATTAAATGGATTAATTTGTCCATTAATTAAATCAGTAATATATAAATCATATGTTATGTATTGACTGATATGATTGTTGTAACACATAAAGTATATTGTTGGTCAAACTTCAATCTCAAAATACGTGTGTGCCACATAAATTAGAATAGAGGAAGTGTCATAACTTAATTTTCTAATGAATGGATATGAGTTATATCGTGTTCTTTCAAGACATCTAAATTAACCAAAATACAGTCTAAGATTACATTATTAAGCTATTTTTAATATTTAATATTTGGATTTAAATGTCAACCATACCATGATTGCAGCTAGCAATAGCAATGAAACCAATGTTTCGTCTTTATAAGTTCGGGTCATTTAACAAATTGCCACTAGAGGCTTGGTAGTACTCAGTTTTGCCACTAGTTTCAAATGGCTTACAGTTTTGCCACTACTTCAGTTGCAGCTGCTATGGCGAGGCCAAACGGCCAGTCTGAAGCGGGTTCCGTCTGTTAGGCGTTAGTGGACTTGGTCCGCGTCTTACAGGTGGGACCAGTTTACTTCTTACAGGTGGGACTGGGCAAGGCGCTAGTGGACTTGGTCCGCGTCTTACAGGTGGGACCAGGTAACTTCTTACAGGTGGGACCGGGCAAGGCGCTAGTGGACTTGGTCCGCATTTTACAGGTGGGACCAGGTAACTTCTTACATGTGGGACCAGGTAACTTCTTACAGGTGGGACCTAACCGTGCACGACACCTGCTCTCGAACGGCCACCTACGCCGCCGCCACCACCTGCGCCGCCGCCGCCACCTCCGCGGCCGCCACCTGCGCCGCCGCGTCCGTCCCGCGTATAGAGCCAACACCTCCACCGCAACGTGCTCCAGCGTGCCGTGCTCCGCCGTCACCTGCTCCACCGCCACCAGCTTGTCCCGCTGCGCCCACCAGCTGCTCGATCCGCGGCGAGGCTCCTTCCGTGCGCCCGGCGGGAGCGCTGGGGTTGGCGAGGCAGAGGAAGTAAGAGTGTGAACTCCAGGGCGAAATGGCGAGCGGATGCGACCGTGGAGTAGCTGGCGAGGCAATCGTCGGGCCGGACACCCGCCGCATCCACGACTGGGTTCCCGAGGATAAGTTGGAGCTCACCTCTGCATTTGAACATTCGATTAGACATGAGACGCACTCGGTTTATGTTGATTTTGCAATTGGCGTGCTGAATTCGCNTACTAATACTTACACATCAAAGATTTCAATGATCCCCTATACTTGTGGGTATCAGGGAGCTTGAACTTTGGTGTGTCCCTCTTCCTTGGGATGTGTTCCATGCACTTCTTGTGTGGAAACTGAAACTTCACATTCCCTTCTTTTGAATCAATGATAGCACCTGTGGTACGAAGAAAAGGTCTTACAACAATAATTGGACTAGAGGTTTTATTCCCCATATCCATGATTAGAAAGTCAACATGTACAAATGTCATATGCAACTCTACCATAACATCACTTACTTTTCCTAAAACATGTTTAATGGAATCATCAGCAATTGCAAGTTCAATAGAGCATTTTTCAAGATTTTTTAATTCAAGAACTTCATATAATTCTTTAGATAAAATAGAGAAACTAGATCCTAGATCTAATATAGCATGGTGTGTCTCTTTCCAATGGTTACTGGTACTTTGGGAATCCATACATCCCTAAGCTTAGGTGGTATCATAGCTTCTTGGTTGTACCTAGCAATCTTTTCTTTTAAAACATGATTAGCAATATAAGAACCAAAACCTGCTTGGTTGGAGTTGATGGAAGGATCACTTGCAATTTTTTTAGATGGGTCATTTAACAGATTGCCACTAGAGGCTTGGTAGTACTCAGTTTTGCCACTAGTTTCAAATGGCTTACAGTTTTGCCACTACTTCAGTTGCAGCTGCTATGGCGAGGCCAAACGGCCAGTCTGAAGCGGGTTCCGTCTGTTAGGCGTTAGTGGACTTGGTCCGCGTCTTACAGGTGGGACCAGTTTACTTCTTACAGGTGGGACTGGGCAAGGCGCTAGTGGACTTGGTCCGCGTCTTACAGGTGGGACCAGGTAACTTCTTACAGGTGGGACCGGGCAAGGCGCTAGTGGACTTGGTCCGCATTTTACAGGTGGGACCAGGTAACTTCTTACATGTGGGACCAGGTAACTTCTTACAGGTGGGACCTAACCGTGCACGACACCTGCTCTCGAACGGCCACCTGCGCCGCCGCCACCACCTGCGCCGCCGCCGCCACCTCCGCGTCCGCCACCTGCGCCGCCGCGTCCGTCCCGCGTATAGAGCCAACACCTCCACCGCAACGTGCTCCAGTGTGCCGTGCTCCGCCGTCACCTGCTCCACCGCCACCAGCTTGTCCCGCTGCGCCCACCAGCTGCTCGATCCGCGGCGAGGCTCCTTCCGTGCGCCCGGCGGGAGCGCTGGGGTTGGCGAGGCAGAGGAAGTAAGAGGGTGAACTCCAGGGCGAAATGGCGAGCGGATGCGACCGTGGAGTAGCTGGCGAGGCAATCGTCGGGCCGGACACCCGCCGCATCCACGACTGGGTTCCCGAGGGGTAAGTTGGAGCTCACCTCTGCATTTGAACATTCGATTAGACATGAGACGCACTCGGTTTATGTTGATTTTGCAATTGGCGTGCTGAATTCGCATTTCGTGGTGTGCTGAATTCGTCTCTATTTTTCTGGTTAGGATGGAATTGCGGTTTGCTTTCTTGCTGAATATTAGAAGGGACCGGTACGTCGTCGATGCAGAGAATAACAAGAAATTCACGGGAGGTTTCGATTATCCTTTGCCAGTGGATTGCAATTGGAGTTTTAGACAATTTGGGGAGGTAATTTGCACTCCATATCCTTGGGGTTTGCATGATGAAGTGGAATTCAAATACTACGATGGGGGAAACAGATGGGTGGCAGTTACAAATGATGAAGAACTCGCTACCATGTTTGCTAAGCATAAGGAGAAGGAGAAATTTCATGTGAGACTGCAAAATGATGTGGTTGTGCCGGCAATTGGATCTAGTATGGCGGATGCATCTTCTCGGGCTGCATCATGTCGTGGTGCTCGCAGTTCTAGCCAGAGAAGTTCAGGCAGTGCACGAGGACGTGGTGCCTCGAGCGGCGTGGGCAGCAGCAGCAGAAGAAGGGTCCCCGTTGAAGTGGAGGAGCCTTCCAGTTATGCGGATGAAGAAGAGAGGCTATATCCTGATGTTCTTCGGAATTTACGACGAGCATCTCGGGCTGGAAACAATGAGGCTGACGCGGTGGTTGTAGACGAAGACAACGAAGCTTTGAGTGATGTCGAAGACGATGTTCCACCTGTTGAATGGGACCGTGAGAACCCATTGATGGAACAAGGTTCCATTTATTCATCAATGAATGAGTGTAGAAATGCACTTGTGACGTACTGCATCAAGGCAGAACGCTATTTCAAAGTTGACAAGAGCGATAAAGTTCGTTACAGAGTGCATTGTCCGACTGAGGGTTGTCAATGGAGGATGCATGCATCTAAAATGCGAAAGAGCACAAATATTCAGGTGAAGGTGAACCCATTTAGCCACACGTGCAAGGAATCAACACTTAGGAAGGAAACAATCAGTAGAGCCAAGTCAAGATGGGTGGCTGAAGAAGTAAAGAAGTGGGTGACAGAAGACAATCAAATTGGTACAAAGGAATTGATGAAGAAGATCAAAGAGAAGTTCAAGATTGATTTACCATACATGAGGGTGTTCAATGGTAGAAATCAAGCTTTGGATTCTATTTACGGTGACTGGCAGGAAAGTTTTGAATTATTGTATTCATTCAAAGCTGAAGTGGAGAGGACCAGCCCAGGTAGTATTGTAGAAATTGACCACCACACGGTGGAGTACAAAATAAAGGGAGTGACAAGGACCAAGGAATGCTTTAGGAGGGTTTTTGTCTGCTTTGAGGCTTGTCGCCAGGGTTTTTTGGTAGGCTGCAGGCCGTATTTGGCTGTTGATGCTACTTTTCTGACAGGGAGGTTTAAAGGACAGTTAGTGGCAGCTTGTGCAGTTGATGCACATAATTTTGTATTTCCAGTTGCGTATGGTGTGCTGGAGACAGAGTCTGAGGAGAGCTGGACTTGGTTTTTCCAGAATCTGCATCTGGCTATTGGACATCCCAATGGGTTGGTAATTCATACAGATGCCTGCAAGGGTTTAGAAGTGGCCGTGGACAATGTGTTCCCTGGAGTAGAGCATAGGGAGTGCATGCGTCATCTTGCTGCAAATTTTGCGAAGAAATTCAAAGGAAAAGTGTATAGCGACAATTTATGGCCAGCAGCTTTGACTTGCAGTGTCAAGAAGCACAACTATCACATGAGGCAGTTATACAAGAATGAGAAAGTGAAGGAATACTTGGAAACACACCACTCCAAGTTATGGGCCAGAAGCCAATTCAGTGAACTGAGCAAAGTTGACTATGTGCACAATAATCTTGCAGAGTCTTTCAACTCAACCATCCGAAAACTAAAGGGTCTCTATATGGTGGATTTGCTGGACAAGATAAGAATAGAGTACATGGAAAAGTTTCATTTCCGTGCAAATATAGCCGCGGCAAAATTCATGGGCCACATTGTCATCCCTGCCGTGTTGAATGAATTGAAGCAAAAAACTGAAGGCTTGGACATGAACATGAAACTTTGCTCGGCTACCAAAGCAGAGGTAGCATTTATGGATAAAGAGAAGAGGGAATGGAAATATCCAGTGGATTTAGAATCTAGAACTTGCAGTTGTAGGCAATGGCAGATAACTGGGTTGCCATGCATTCATGCATTGTTTTTCATCACCACTCTGTCAGGTCCAGCAGGGAACATACAGCAATATGTGCATGAGTACTACTCTGTTGCAAGGTTCAAAGACACATATGCAGTTCCTTTACCTACTTTGGAGGGAAAACATCAATGGGATGTAGTGAACCCTGGATTCAAGCTCCGTGCTCCAGTTCTGAAGAGAGCAAAAGGTAGACCGAGGAAGAGTCGAATAAGAGCTCGCAGCGAAGGAGCTGGACTTGGAGCGAGGAAGCGTAAGTGCAACAGGTGTGGTGGGTCTGGTCATTTCGGTAGGTATTGTGATCACGCAGTAGATCCAGCGTTCGGAGAGCGTTTGGATGAAACTGATGATGATGAGCAGCAGGTTGGAACAGAGCAAGACCATGAGCATGATGATGATGATGATGAGCAGCAGGTTGGAATAGAGCAAGTGCATGAGCATGATGATGATGATGATGATGAGCAGCCGGTTGGAACAGAGCATGACAATGTGGCTCCAAATGATGATGGCAATGTGGCTCCAACTGATGGTGATCAAAATGGTCCATCTGATTTTGCTTATGAGGCTCCATATGAAGGTTCAAATGATTTCCCTTTTGATCAAATGGACCATGATCATCAAAATGAGGCTCCAACTGATGTTGACAATGAGGCTCCAACTGATGGTGACATTGTGGCTCCAAATGATGATGACAATGAGGCTCCAACTGATGGTGACAATGTGGCTCAAAATGATGCTCCAACTGATGGTTCACAACATTCTGTGATTGTGAGTTCTGCCAGGTATGTCAATCTTGCCAACACTAGTACATTTATCACTTGAAAATTTTCTCACTGCCCTTTTTGTCTTGTACAGCTCTGTGGTTGCTTCAAAGAAGACTGCCAAAAGGAGAAGAGAAGAAGCAATGACCACAAGGATCACAAGGAGCACAGTGGCAAGAAGCATAAGAATCACAAGGAGCATAGCGGCAAAGAAGCCTCGACGCGGTGTAGATTGAGTTGGAACCAAGAATAATTTATGAAACATTATGAATGATGTTGTATTATGTTGAATGACCAATGGTACAACTATGTTTGGATGATTTATTTTTTTGAACTGATGTTTGGATGATTTTAATAGAAAATCATATGTTTCTTTCTGTCATATGGTTGAACCATGTCTCGCAGACCAACCTATCCGAGCGCAGAAACCATCGCTGTTCTGATTGGTTGTCTCGCGGACCAACCAATCAGAGCGCAGAACGAGCGTCTCGCGGATCGCTGTGGCTGACCCGAGCGCACCCGTCCGATGCAAAGAGTAGCCAATCAGGAAGCAGAACCAGCGTCGCGCGGATCGCGCATGCCTGCCCCCACATCTGACGGGTGGTGTCTGGCGCTTGGTAGGATCCGACGGCGGACATTCGACGCTAGGGTTTTGAGCATTCCTGCGGGGTTTTTAGGGTTTGACCAGATTTCAAAAAATCATAACTAAATTACAAAAAATCGAAAAAATACAAACTCAACGGGGTTCGTCCATTTAGGAGACCTAGTTACCATAAAAAAATATAAACTCGGCATAGGGGCGTTTTTTTGAAAAATCACTTTTTGAAGTGATCTGTCGAAATCAAGTTCAAATGTTTTTAAAAAATTCAAAAAAAATCAAAATGTTGAAATTCTTGCGCACATAGCCGTCATATGTGACAAGGTTATGAGAAAAAAATATAAACTTGGTGTAGGTCATTTTCATGAAAAAAGGCTTCACACAAATGAGCTATCACCTATGAACATGTTCAGAGTTCGTAGAATAGGGAGAGAGGGTTTAGGGTTTGAAAACAATCAAAATAATTCAAAAAAAATCAGAAAAATCTCCAAAGCTTCATTTTGTAGTAAATAAGAAGGATCCAGGCTTAGTTTTTCATTTTCATGTTTTAAACTTGTTTAAATGTTGGTCAACCCTACGGTTTGACCCAAATTCAAATATTCATAGGATATTCAAAAAACATCAAAAAAATGCAAACTCTGCACACATAGTCTTCTGATGTCATATACTAACCATTTCAGTTAATAAAGAAAGTACAAGTACATTCAACCAAACAATTCATGTACATGGTGGTGATTTCTCACTTCTGTCAAATGAAGTCCAAGATTTCAAAAAATCATAACTAAATTACAAAAAATCGAAAAAATACAAACTCAACGGGGTTCGTCCATTTAGGAGACCTAGTTACCATAAAAAAAATATAAACTCGGTATAGGGGCGTTTTTTTGAAAAATCACTTTTTGAAGTGATCTGTCGAAATCAAGTTCAAATGTTTTTAAAAAATTCAAAAAAAATCAAAATGTTGAAATTCTTGCGCACATAGCCGTCATATGTGACAAGGTTATGAGAAAAAAATATAAACTTGGTGTAGGTCATTTTCATGAAAAAAGGCTTCACACAAATGAGCTATCACCTATGAACATGTTCAGAGTTCGTAGAATAGGGAGAGAGGGTTTAGGGTTTGAAAACAATCAAAATAATTCAAACAAAATCAGAAAAATCTCCAAAGCTTCATTTTGTAGTAAATAAGAAGGATCCAGGCTTAGTTTTTCATTTTCATGTTTTAAACTTGTTTAAATGTTGGTCAACCCTACGGTTTGACCCAAATTCAAATATTCATAGGATATTCAAAAAACATCAAAAAAATGCAAACTCTGCACACATAGTCTTCTGATGTCATATACTAACCATTTCAGTTGATAAAGAAAGTATAAGTATATTCAACCAAACAATTCATGTACATGGTGGTGATTTCTCACTTCTGCCAAATGAAGTCCAAGTTTTCCAACATGAAATCTTGGGAAACCTCCCCAAAGCTTCATTTTGTAGTGAATAAGAAGGATCCAGGCTTAGTTTTTCATTTTCATGTTTTAAACTTGTTTAAATGTTGGTCAACCCTACGGTTTGACACAAATTCAAATATTCATAGGATATTCAAAAAACATCAGAAAAATGCAAACTCTACACACGTAGTCTTCTGATGTCATATACTAACCATTTCAGTTGATAAAGAAAGTATAAGTACATTCAACCAAACAATTCATGTACATGGTGGTGATTTCTCACTTCTGCCGTATAAGTCAAAGGGTGAAGAGATGTTGTACATTTATAGATTAATAAAATGACTTGATATTGGTCAAAACACTATATTAGTGCACTAGATGTTAATCCTACAGTTTGAGGTCATTTAGAGAAGGTCGAAAAATTGGTCGGATTAGAAATGGGGCTGTTTGGGCTACCTTTGGGGCGCTTTTCTAGCTCATTTTGTAGAGCCGATTGGTTGTTGGAGATGTTACCCTACCAAAAGGGCTAGGATTGTTTCCAACACGAGCATAACAACTTAGAAATGACTTGGATGTCACACAAGTTTCAAACTTTTGAAGAAATTCAAAGTACGTTCAAATTCAAATTACAAGTTTCTTCGCGTCAATTTCTTATTTAGGCAAGGTGGAGATGAGGTGGTTTTAAAACTTTGAAAATGAAAAAAGTCAAAAACTCACCGAAGAATAAGAAATTTACATTCTGAATTCAAATAACAGATTCCCATATTACAAAAACCATCTTCTGCGATTCTTCTCCACATTATATAGGTCGAATAAACATCGTAGCATCTGATAAAACCGTAGCATCTGATCGAGGTTTGCATCCATGTACTCGATCTGCACCGTTCCTTACGATCAAACGATTGAAAATGACGCTGTGCATGCAATAACGGCCACTGACTACTGGGCCCCGTTCACCAGCCCGATGCATGCAGAACTCGACGTAGACCTGCATGCCTAGTTTTTCCAGAGTAGACCTCGACGTTCACCAGCGCTATTTGCAGCGACGCAGCTGGCCTGCACCACGCCTCGCTTGACACCATGTCGCGTCGCACCATGCAGGCTTTGGCGTGGAACTATGGGCTGGTTTAAATGCACGCAGCTACGCAGACTTTGGCGTGAGACTTTGGATTTCATCAGGGTTCATCAGGGTTTAAATGCACGCATGCTACGTCGCATCATATATTTACGCAGGGCACCGCTTTGACCGCCTAATGCGCGCACGTACTGCTACCTGTCCTACGCCTAATGCATCGATTCTCCACGTTGCTTCTTCATCTATCTTCTTACGTTTTCACACAGTGGCTTTCATCTACCCCGATTAATTCACACGTCGTCGTGTCTTTAAATACTGCCTTTGCCTCCTCTTCCCTCTTCTCATCCCTCTCCAGCCCCTTTGCCTCTACAATGTCGAAGCTCTCTCTCCCTTCCAGCCCCGAGTCCGTCAGCGACGAAGACAACCAGCCGAAGGCTCGGCCCTGGTGGGAGCCGGAGGCGCTGGGCATCGATCCCTCTGCCAAGCGGAAGCGCAAGGCCAAGCGGAAGCGCAAGGCCAAGGTGCTGCACGAGCCAGCCTACTTCTTCCACCGCCCCGACCCCGACCGCGTCGACAACCGCTCCGACGAGGAGATGAACCTTTCCGACGAGGAGAAGGCGGAGGAGAAGGAGTTGGCGAGGTGGGAGGAGGCGAGGGAGAAGGCGGAGGAGAAGGCTCTCTGGCGGCGCATCAAGAAGAGCCGTGACAGGGAAGACGACAGGATGCGCGAGGCCAATCGCCAGGCGAGGGAGAAGCAGGAGATGGCGAACAGGGCGGCGGCGTGGAACTGGTGGAAGAAGTAGGCCAACCGCCGGCGGCTAGGCGGCGGTTAGGTTAGGGCCCTCTATATTTAGGGCCCTATTAATGGACTTTTTTTTTGTTTAATATATGTAATCCGCGTCGGGCCCCTCTATCTATATGTAAAAGGGGCCAATGTTTAATATATATGTATATGTTCCCGTCCGTGCTAATATAATATAAAGAGTTATTATAAAAGGGTATGTGTACAACAATTTCTAGGGAAAACAATGCGTTGAAAAAATCTAACTATGAGTAAACTATAATCTAACTGTGTGCATGCAAACATGCGTGTCCAAAAATTAAGTACAAAACCCAAAGGAAAACCACTCTCACGTGTGTCCAAAACATTCAGTACAAAATGCGTTTTTAAACCCTAAACCAAGTAAAGAACTCACTATGTATAGTCTCCTTCCTTTGCCATGTCAAAGTCTTTCCATCAGCCCTAACGGTCACTAGCGCAGCACTATACTACCCAAAACCACGGGGTCTTGGGTTCGATTCCCAGCCAAACCCCATTTTTGTTCATTTTACACCTTTTTTTTGGCACAACCCACCCTTCTAATTTGCCCACCCCGAATGGGCCTAATTGGATAGAGTTGGCCCAATAGAAAGTTTTTTTACAGAAAGGCAGAGCATTTAACTGAATTTCACTGATGAAAGTTTCTGAATTTCCCATTTCTTCTACATTTTTCACACAATTTCAAGCATACAAATCCCTCCCAAATTCATTCCTTTCCATACAATTTCATAAAAACACCGAGTGCGATCACTATACCCACAAATGCCCAAATGTAATTGCAAAACCAATTGCAAATGGGTTTTTGTGCTCGCTGTTCGAGCATCCTAACCTTCTGGTTCAACCTACTAAGCTCAACAGCTACCTCTATTGATTCAATGTGTGCTCCGCCCTGCATCTCCTCTTCCGGAGCTCGCGCTGCGGCCGCTGCCGTCTGTGGCAGGATGGGAAGCCATTCCTCGTGCTCCTCTAGCAGTTCATTCATCAGTCTCTCGGCCAGAACATCGACCCAAAGGAAGAAATGCTTTACCTGCATGAAAGCCAAACAGATCAACCGTATTGCTCAATGATCCCGACCACGAAAAGAGTCAAATTGCCCCGATTCTTACCCCCTTGTCCTCGCACACATAGAACGGTCGATTTGGGTTCTTCAGTGTCCCCGAAATCTTCCGAACAACCTCCCCCCTGCACCGCGGACAGAGCAACACCGGCATCTCCATGCCCGCCGGAATCTCGATCCGCGAGATGGCGCGGGAGCTCGAAGAAGACATGGAGCTCGATTGGCGGCCGCCCGCAGCCAATCGGGATCTCAACGCCTCCGCACACGTCCCCTCTAGCTGCAGCAGACGGCCGCGCCCTCCACAGCAATCTTCCCGCCGCCGGTGATGAAGGGGATCTCGACGCCGCCCTCTTGGCCGCCCGCTCCCGGCTCCTAGTTACCAACAGGGGTCGCCGCCTACCTCTGCGCGTGTCCGCCTCCAACCCCGTCGCACGCTCGGCTGATTGCTGCTCACCGCTGCGACATCCGGTGGAGCATTCCGCCGGGATTTTATCGCACACCCGCGGCCAGCAACGGCGACTTACTGCTGGGTCCCACAAGCAACGGTTATCTACTGGGTCCCACAAGCATCGGCCAGCAACGGTCTGATTGTGTAACGCGTCTGGTCCCACCTGTAAGGGCCGAGTCAAACACGCTGACCTGACGGAGATGGCCTCCGCCTGGTCCCACCTGTAAGGGCCGAGTCAAACACGCTGACCTGACGGAGATGGCGCAAATTGACGGAACGAGTCCTTGCGCACATACTAGGGGCAAAACTGAGGACGATTCCAAGCTAGGGGCAAAACTGAGTACATGGACACAACTGATGGCAAACGGATAATTTACCCTTTTTAGATAGATATTAATTCATGCAAGCTACAATTCTCTAAGTCAAGTAGTGGTTCCTTGACTTCACTAAGCATTTTAACTTCCTCAACTTTTCTCTCTTTCATTACCATAATAGTTTCCTTAGCAACTCTCTCTTGCTCATGAATGTGTTCCCAAGATTTATTTATAACCTCTTGGAAATATTTAATTGTTTCCTCATATTTTTGAGCTGTAATGGTGTTCTTTAATGAGGAAACTTCCTTAGTGAGCTGATCTACCCTTTCAAACAAAGAGTCTTGTTTTTCGAACTTAGATATAAATTCCTTATTAAGCTCCTTTTGAGTAGATATAAATGACCTAATGGTGTTTTCCAAGTCACTAGAAACATTGCTACTAGTGGTATATTTGTTTGGCACATATGGGGGTTTATTATAGGGATTATAATTGTTGTTACCATACCCATTATTACCATAGTTCCTAATGAAGTTAACATCAACATTTTCAGGATTATTACCAACTAGTTCTTGCAAAGGGACATTTTCAATATTTTGTTTATTAATGAAAGCAAGAATAGTGTCCATTTTAGATGACAAATCACTTGTTTCTTCTATGGAGTTTACTTTCTTAGATGGATTAGGTGCTCTTTCAGTATTCCATTGACTATAGTTTTGCAAAATACTTTCTAAGATGTTCTTAGCTTCTACTATAGTTTTTACCATAAAAGCCCCTCTAGCAGCGGAATCAAGAATATTTCTAGACATGTAATTTAGACCATTGTAGAAAGAGTGTAATATGGTCCATTCGTTGACCCCATGTGATGGACAAGTTCTAAGAATAAGTTTTATCCTATCCCAAGCCATGGCAACATGTTCATTTTCATTTTGCCTAAAAGAAAGAATATTGTTTCTATTTTGCAAAATTTTAACAGAAGGATAATATTTCTTAATGAAAGCTTCTTTTAGATCATCCCAAGAATTAATACTATCAGTAGGTAGTGAATGCAACCACTCTTTAGCTTTTCCTCTAAGTGAGAAAGGAAATAACTTCCGTTTTAGAATATCACTTTCCACATCTTTAAATTTTTGCATGTCACATATTTCAACAAAATCATGAAGATGCATAGAGGCATCCTCCATAGCACTACCGCCAAATTGTTCCCTTGTTATCAAGTTCAACAAACTAGGACTTACTTCATAACTATCAGTTATTATCTCAGGTGTGGCAATGGGCCTAGCAATAAATTGATCATTTGGAGTGTTTGTGTAGTCACACAACTTAGTCCTATCACCCATTTTTGCAAGTTCTTATGTGTTTTTAATTTTTAAATGCAAAACTGAAAATAAAATGGCACTAAACAATTGATGACGGAATTGATGAGAGTGTTTCTCCCTCAACTACGCCAACAAGCACCCTTGATACCCTGAAAGAAAAATAATATATGGGATAGGTTGAGCCTCCAAGTGCAGAGTATGTAGAAGTGGAAGTTTTTTCCCCACGAGGGTGACTCGAGGGTTTAATATCGAACTCTCGGGGAATCAGTAGTGGAAATTTTATCTCCTTGTCCTTCTCTAGATTTCCTGCAAACAAAGTAGATTGCTTTGTGCCCTCAACCTCACCAAGTGGTTGTCAAGCACAAGGTGTGAGAATGATATTAAGATAATAATGAATGCAAAACAGTAAATAAATATGCAATGGTGGTAAGTAGTAATGCAAGGATGATAGTAATGATGATGGATGATATTTTTGGGGTTTTTATATGTGTATGCAATGAATAAAAGTGTTTTTGTATTTTCTGATTTTAAAATGGCTGAATGTAGAAAATGCTTAAAACTGGTTCGAAAGTTGTTTCTTATGATTAAAAATGGACCGGGGTTCATGGTTTCACACATGCACTCTCTCTTTAATATAGTGTGGCAAATAAGTAGACATAGGATTAACATATGAGATTGCAAACAAGTTTAATGACATGTTACTAATTATATGGGCATCACGTCCTAACATAGAGACCTTTTGATTATTAGTCTCACTTATACTCTACCAAGATGCGAACTAAATCATAACACCTCAGTAATTAAGATGACTCAGAGTATAGCCTTAAGATTAATGACATGAAGTGAAAATAAGAACATGCTGGATCTAGTCATAGGTAGAGGCTTGTCACTCCTCATACCTTGCAACATGGTATTTTGGTTTATCCCTAGTGAGGCAACAAAGTAAGGTAAACACCCAATGGATCACGATATTAAGTTGTCAGCTTATCACATCACCACCCCCGTTACTCCAACTAATGCACACGTTCTCCCTCACACGCTCTCATAAACATGCTTGATCAAAACAAGTATACAAGAACGGGGTACATAATATGCATCTACTTTCATAACTGAAATAAACATTGCAATCTCAACATATATTAACTCATAAAAAGATCCACCACAAAGGTAATACAACGATGACCGTAATCATGTTCGGCAGCTCATACGGTGCTAATTAGTGAAGCTCAAGAGAGAGAGAGAGATACATATGCTACTGCCACAAACCCATAGTCCAGAGGTGGACTACTCCCTCTTCATTATGGAGATGGTGGAGATGTCGATGGAGAAGAAGGAGACCTCTCCGGCAGTGCTCCGCCGGAGTTTCTCCCCTCCAATCTGCAGCCTCCTGGTCTCTGTTTCTTGTTTCTCTCGTGTGGCGGCTCTCCCTCCGAAAAACATCGGGGGGCTCTTTATATAGGCGTTTTTAGGTCACGAGGAAGCTTCAGGAGGAAAGATCGTCGCAAACGGGGCCACAAAAGCCAAAAGAGGTGGGCCCATGCGGCCCCTGTACCTGGCCGCGTGGGGCACCTTTTTTCGCCCCTCCGGTCTCCGTTTGCTTGCTTCCTTCGCTCCTAGGTCTTCCTCCTTCCAAAATAATGATCCCCGTAAATTTGCAGCTCATTATGACGTCGTTAAGGCCCTGAAATAAATAAGGAAAGAAATAGGGGTTTTCTGCCTACGTAGGATTAATTCCATAAAAAGGGGAAATCAGTATTAATTACCAAAAATCATTAAATAACAGTAATATACCCCTTATATGATGCAAATATGAATGGAATACAAGTATTATAGTGCAAAGTTCATGTATGCATTTTACATGCATCAACAATGCAAACCGAAATAACAAATGCAACACAAAATGCAAAACTGAAAATAAAATATGCAAACCGAAATATAAATATGATATGCAAGACAATAACAAAACAAAATAAAATGCTTTGAAGGTAAAGCTGGATGAGATGATGCTCACGTAGGTGCAACCTCCCCAAGCTTAGGTGTTTGCACAAGTTGGTGATGAAGTTGACTTTGTTGTGAGATACTCCTTTGGACAAATCTTTACAGCAATAATTCCCCAGCAACGGCGCCAGAAAACATCTTTGATGGCCTTGAACTTAGCTTAGGTTGAGACTCCAAGCACAGAGTGTGCAGTATAGGAAAGACGGTTTCCCCACAAGGGGTGACTCGAGGGTTTAATATCGAACTCTCGGGGAATCAGTAGTGAAAGATTTATCTTCTTATCCTTCTCTTCAAACCTGCAAAACAAAGTAAATTGTTTTGTGCCCTCAACCTCACCAAGTGGTTGTCAAGCACAAGGTGTGAGAATGATATGAAAATATAACAAATGCAAAACAAGAAATAAATATGCAATGATGATAAATAAATATGCAAGGATGGTGGAAACAATGATGGATGATATTTTTGGGTTTTGTATTGTGAATGCAAGATATAAAAGTGTTTTTGTATTTTCGGATTTTTAAATGGCAGAAAATGGAAAATGTTTATAAGTTGTTGGAAAGGTGTTTCTTATGATTAAAAATGGACCGGGGTTCATGATTTCACAAATGCACTCTCTCTTTAATAAAGTGGTAGATAATGGAACACTATAATTCACATATGAGATGGCAACAAAAAGGTTTCATGACAAGTTACTAATTATATGGGCATCACGTCCTAACATAGAGATCTTTTGTTTATTAATCTCTCTTATACTCCACCGAGATGTGAACTAAATCTTAGCACCTCAGTAATTAAGATAAATCAGAGTATAGCTTTAAGTCTTATGACATGAAGTTAAAATAAGAACATGCTAGATCTAGTCATGGAGAAGTGGCAATGGTCACACCCACGCCTCCGGTAGCATGGTATTTTTCTTTATCCCTAGTGAGGCAACAAAGTAAGGTAAAAATACCCAAGTGGATCGTGGAACTTCTCTCACTTTCACCGCACTAGCCACCCCCTCATTACTCCAACTAATGCACACGTTCCCCCACACACGCTCTCATACACATGCTTGATCAAAACAAGTAGACAAGAACGGGGTACATAATATGCATCTACTTTCATAACTGAAACAAAACAATTGCAATCTCTAACATATATTAACTCATAAAGAGATCCATCACAAAGGTATTACATAGATGACCGTAATCATGTTCGGCAGCTCATACGGTGCTAATTAGTGAAGATCAAGAGAGAGGAGAGATACATAAGTTACTTCCACAAACCCATAGTCCAGGGGTGGACTACTCCCTCATCATCATGGAGACGGTGGAGATGTCGTTGGGGGAGATGGAGACCACGCCGGCAGCGCTCTGCCGGAGTTTTCCCCCTCCTATCTGCAGCTCCAGATCTCTGTTTCGGTGTTTCTGGGTTTTCCAGCGGCCTCCTCTCCAAAGGGCGTCGGGGACTATTTTTATAGTCGGTTTTAGGTCAAGACGAAGGTTCTGGAGAAAAGATCGACGGCAACGGAGCCTCGAGGCTCCAGATGGTGGGTCCCACGTGGCCAAGGAATCTGGCCGCGTGGGCCACCCTCTTCTGGCCCTCGGTCCTCCGTTTGTTTGCTTCCTTCGCTCATATGCTTTGTTCCTTCCAAAAACTGATGCTCGTAAATTTTCAGGTCATTTGGACGCCGTTTGGGTCCCTGAAACATCAAAATATAGAAAATAGGGTTTTCTGCCAGTGCAGGGTTAATTCCAGAAAAATAGGAAAACTGTAAAATCTTCCCAAAATCATTATAAAACAATGATATGACCCTTATATGATGCAAATATGATTGAAATATGAGTATTATAATGCAACGTTCATGTATGCATTTTACATGCATCAGCCACCCCATTTGACTGAGGTGAATAGGGAGGCGTCCTCTCATGAATTATACCGTGTTCCGCACAAAAAGAATCAAATTCATTGGAAAAGTACTCTCCACCACGATCAGACCTAAGCCGCTTAATTTTCCGATCAAGTTGATTCTATGCTTCAGCTTTATAGTTTTTGAAGAGGTTTAAAGCTTCATCTTTTGATTTCAGTAGATACACATAACAATATCTATTGGAGTCATCAATAAGCGTCATGAAATATTTCTTTACACCTTTTGTCAACACACCATTCATCTCACACAGATCTGAATGTATAAGTTCTCCGCAGTCTTATGGGACTTGCGAGGTTGCTTTGCTTGAACACATACTTGACACTTGGAACCTTTGACAGTAGTGAATTTCGGAATTAAATCCATACTGGCTAGCCGCGTCATGCAACCAAAGTTAATATGACAAAGTCGTGAATGCCAAATATTAGACTCAATTTCGTGGCAAACATGATTAATAACTTTAGTGCAAATGTCTGACAAAGATAGGCGGAACAAGCCTCCGCACTCATAGCCTTTTCCTACAAATTGTCCATACTTAGATATTACAACTTTATTGGACTCAAAAACCAACTTAAAACCATCTCGACATAGAAGAGATTCGCTGACGAGATTCTTATTGATGGAGGGCACATGATGAACATTATTCAGGCGCACGATCTTCCCCGAAGTAAACTTCAGATCGACCGTACCAACACCACGAACAAAAGCATGTGACCCATTCCCCATCAGCACGGGGGAAGTCCTTATGAAGTTATGATCTGGTAAGAGGAAAACATAGAAGCATCAGCACAAACATGTTCGTTGGCACCAGTGTCAATCAACCATTCAAGAGAATGACAAACTAAAAGAATAGTAGGAACTATACCGTACTAAGATTCTTTCATCACAGTGTCGCCAATGTCAACATTGGCAGTCTGTCCACCATTCCCAGCTTCGCGCACATCATGGCGGTTGGGACAACGAGGAGCCCAGTGGCCTGGATCACCACAAATATGGCATGATCCCTTCCTCGGCTGCTGCTTATTATTGTTCTTCTTGAAGTTGGTAGGCTGCGATGGCTTGTGCTTTCCATCATACTTGTCTTTGCCCCCAGATTTGTTCTTATTGTTCTTGAACTTGTTGGGCTGCTGGTAATTTTTCTTTTGTACCACGTGGGCACTAGAGCCAGCCTCGGCAATTCGAGCACGTGTGTCCTTTGCTCTAGCCTTCTCAACATCAAGAGTCCCAATGAGATCCGAAACAGAAAATTCATGTCTCTTGTATTTCAGAGAACTAGCAAAGTTGCTCCATGAAGATGGAAGCTTAGCAATAATGCCACCGGCAACAAACTTGTCCGGCAATACACACTTAAAGTGCTCAAGTTCCTTAGCAAGTTACTGAATTTCATGAGCTTGTTGAACAACAATACGCTCTTCAGTCATATTGTAATCATAGAATTGCTCCATGACATACAACTCGCTGCCAGCATCCGAGGCACCAAACTTGGCCTCGAGCGCAGCCCACATGTCCTTTCCATTATCAAACGACATATACGAATCCACAATGGAGTCGTCAAGAACACTCTGAAGGGCACCCTTGAATAGGGTATCAAGCTTAACAAAGGCCTCCTCCTATGCAGGAGTAAGATCGCCCTCAGGCTTGCCTTTGATGGCGTCATAGCAGTTCATGTTTTGGAACCAGTACACTGCTCTCATGCGCCACCTTTTATAAGTCACCCCTTTGAAGGCAAACGGCTTCATAGACGCGATAAAACCAGTTGGAGTAAATTGACTATAATCAGGTTTTTTGATTGTTGAATATATGAGCAATTCAACATATGATTTAATCCGACAAAATAGGAAACTATTCATGAATAAAACAACGATTAATAAAATAAACATGTGATCTATTAAAACCACAGATAAACAGATCCAATCTACAGCCAATAGTATGAATATGAACTGTAGTAAGATCTCAAAGAGAAAGAACAGAAACACGTACACTACAGCGGGAGTGGAACCGCTGGCCCCGTTGGCATTAAGGTTGTCACCCATGTCGTCGATGAAGAGGTTGCCGATGTCGGGGAAAAAATCGTTGTTAGGAAAGAAGTGGTAGCCAGTAGTCGCGCGAGTGCGCTCCCCAAAAACCTGATCGCTTCTCTCCCGTACAAGATCACGGGAGGCGGGGTTCGGGAGGCCTACTGTCCCTTCAACCGGTGCACGCCGGAAGACGGGATGGAGAAGACTTGGAAGACGGCGGCGCAATGGTTTGGAACTGGAACGACGAGAGACCATGTGTTTTCGCGTAGCGGCTAGGGTTCAAGCATGCTGTATATATACTGTGAGTCGGGTAGGACGTGGGCGCAGCCCCATGTTCGAGTCGGTAACAGCCGCACGATCCAAAAGAATCGGAAACGGCTGAGTAATTAACACGTCCGTTAATTATTAATCAATGACTCATTAATTTTCCCGAGCATCAAAAAGATAGCCATCGGCTCGGGTCATTCCCACAACCCGTGACGCGTAGTGACGTGTCATGACGTGGCGAGGCGGGCGGCGAAGGAGGAGCGCGCGTGTGGCACTCTTCCATTCTCTCTCTTTTTCATGCCTTTGTACAAGTGCTAGTATAGCGGACCTTATAAAGTGGTGCAACTCTCATCCAACTAGCAATATATGACTAAACTTGTGTCCCCAAACCTGCCACTAAGATGGGCCATGAGAATTTCCATAATTTTAGTTGGGCTTTGGGCAAAAGTCCCAGTAGCAAATACTAGTAAAATTTCAACAATACTCCACAAAGTCTCATTGGCCAGATCTCATCATTTAAATTTCAAAACATTGTTTATATACCGGTGCTGAGTGGAGACTGTTAAGTTGAACTTCTACTTAGAACATTTACGCTAAACTAGTTCACAACTTGATAGTAGACTATGCCTTGAACTATATGTTTTTTGCGATACAAGTTTCACATAAAGTCTTAACTGATACTGGGCTGCCGCAAGTCTTCTCCGCGGGTGGAGCTTATACGTCATACTTCAAGCCATTTCATGAGTTTATTAGAGAGCACCCAAATTCTCACGGACTGCGACGTTTAACAGTCAGACTTTCTTCACATTGTTAAATATAAACCAAACAATTCATTAGATTATTCTTCGGTTCTCCTCTAAAATCTGTGCAAGATATCGCCATGAAAAAAAAAAGGAGCAGGCCCGGGACAGATCCTTAATTGTTTGGATCGATCGATCCACTCTACTAGCAAAGTACTAGTGAATGATTACACATGGAGTATGTATCTTTTGGGTGGCCAAGTGTTTTTCTGCAGATGGGCAGGTTTGAGAAGACTATGCGAGGTCGATGACACAACTGAAGTGGGTAGCGCGGCGGGTCCGACCCGTCACAATTGCGAGCAGAGATGGGTCTGCCTCCTCTGCGCCTGCCTGCCTGCCTGCGTCTGCGTCATCTGCCATGCATGCACGCAGTACGTGCGTCCGTTGCTACCGTGGCAGCGGCAAGTGTGTGTGTGTGTCGCAGTCGCAGCTCCATGTGAGGGATCGGATCGGAGACGAGAGGAAATCTGTATGTACTGTGCCAGCACCAGCAGCAGCAGCACTCGCTCGTGATCAGCGGCTGCACCGGCTGGCCAACAGTAGCTATATCGGGCAAAAAATCGGCCAGCCATTTCTGGTGTAACTCGGATCCCCCCACAAAACCAGCTAGCGATCGCGAAATATCTCAGTCATTCCGTCGATCGGGCAAGCTAGTGACCCTGAGTCCCTGACACACATGCACATATGTGCATGCCGCAGGAGGGACACAGGAGCTACTAGCGACAATGATTTTTTCTACGTAGTTCCTTATTTCTCAAAGAAAAAACAGGCAAATAATAATCTGTCCTGGCTGTTCAATCTTGATTCCTACAGTACTACTCCATATATCCCGGCATGTTCGCGTGTGTGAGACTGAGAGACCAGAATTCAGAAGACAAGCGCTGAGCTGAAAGCTACTCAAGCACCTGCGAAAGCTGCAAACCACACGACGCGATTAACCAACCAACGGATGAGGCTCTACACTCCACTTGGGGCTGCCGGGCCGCCCGTACGCGCAGGTTTAGCCTCGCAAAACTTACTACTACATGATGTGTGGAATTGGAGTATATATTTACATGATGCATTGCCTGGTCTCCGGCGGCCCGGCACCATGCTGTGCCACTGTGGATTGGGGATGGACACGGTTGTCGTCCACTGAATCGATCCAGGATCTCCATTGATCTTGACTTGATCCTGTCGAAATGAATGGACCATGCATTTCTGGCTGGCGACGTAGGACAATCTAGCGGTCGCGGCCGTACGTGCATGCGATGCGATGCGATGCGGGCGCGGCACTGTGCAGCCACTGTTTGCCATTTTGTCAAACTGAAATCTCTCTAGCTAGCTAGCTACTACAGTACTAGTTGCTTGCGCGCTGTACTTGGCGGGCAAGATGGGACGCTCGCACGTAGGAGTAGCAGGAGCGAGACGAAGTGTTGGCGGTAGATCGATGGATGTGGAGATAGGTGCACGCTGCAGCACGGCCGGCAGGCGTGGTGGCGGCGGCGGGGACCGATCGAGGGCGTTGTCGGGGTGGCGCGCGAGAGAAGATGGAGAACCTCGTATCGGTCCCCGGCCCCGGGAGACAAGTATACGCCCCGCTACAGCACGGGGACCGGCCGAGATCTCCCATGCGTGTCCCCCGCGGCGGGGCTTCGCGTCCTCAAAGCCGGAAAGGTGCGTCTACTCTAGTGTAAGTGTAACCACGTGCTAGTACGTGGGGCTATCTATATCTATCTATACGAACGAAGAAGGTAGGAGGAACCTTGCCTTGCCTGCCGGCCGGCCGGGCGGGCGGCTTTGCCATGCGTTAGCTGCCGTAGGCATCGATCATACCGGGGGTCTTTTCCGTCGCATCCGTGAATAGCACAAAACATGCTGAATAGGATTGGCCTTTTTCTCGTGTGAGCAGTGGTTATCGCTGTAGAAACATACGCATACTGCTTGGATGCATCTACCGCAGTGGTGGTTCAAGATGTTTTACTTTCCCTTTTCTTTCTGAATCAAATATATCTAAACGTGATTCAGCGTGTCCATTCACTATTTCGGTTCGTATGTAATCCGTATTGAAATTAAAATATTTTATAATATACATTGAACCCCGCCCCTATCGTATATACGGACACCTTTTTAGGTGAACGACAAACAGTACCCGTTAGGGTTCAAGTCCCCCGGCCTAGCGATCCATGCGGCGAGTCCTTATTATTCTCTTTTGCTTATCCAATCTATGTTCTGGCACGATCTCTCCTCCGCGTGATTCTTCCTTGCCGGCCTTAAGGGTGGATCTCGATCTTCTCATTAGGCTTGTGGAGTTCATGTCGGCTAGGGTTTAGTAGTTTTTAGCCACCATGTCTGATAGTGGATCTACTAGGAGTGTTGGTGATGGTCGGGCCACCGAGGATGTAGGGAAGGCTCCGGCAAGTTAGGTGACGTTGTTGGTGGAGGGAAGATGTGGTGAGTTCTGATGTACAACAATATGCATGGGAGTATTGACTCAATGCTCGATCGGCTTGAGATTGGTGGAGACGCACTCGATGATCTAGTTATTGATGAAGTTGATGTTGAAATCGTAGAAAGTATAAGTTGGCTGGCTTTTACATACGTGCATTATTCGTATACAAAATTAGCCATGCAGCATTCGCCCAACATATGCAATTTCCATGGAATCCGCAACCTTTGGAGTCAAACCCTGTTGGAGTCAGCAACCTTTCGATTGTTAGCAAATGGTCCCTTTGGGAGTGGGTGCCAAAACATCGACCATATCATCATGGTCATCCACATATGTCTTGATACCGGTGGGGACAAGCGAATGAGAATCGAGAGCTTCGCCATCTCATGAGCTTCAACATAAACCTCAGCCAACTCAGTGTCATCGATGTTAGGCATGTTGGGTTCCCACAAACCATGGAGGGGCAAGATCGATGCTGTCTTCAATCACATTAGGCTTCATCGACGAAGGACCATAGGGGGGAGCAACACACAGTCATGTCGATCACCCGAAGGGTCAGATCATTGGGCGAGACTCAACTACTTTCATATTAACACGTGAAGGCCGAGCAGGGGCGTAAATCCACTGGCAGAAGATTCTGCACGCTCCAAACAACCGTCAACACACTCATCACAGACGGGCCGAGTTACCATTTGAAGGAGCTATTGTGCGCAAAGAAGCAAACATGGGCTGCAAGGCAGAGAGTTCACGTGCTGTGTTACACTCTGGAACCGTGCATTCCGTTTCAGTTCAAGTCGCTTCAGAAGTTTTCGCAAAAATAAAAAGTCCCTTCAGAAGTTCCCATCGATCGTAACATCAGGTCGTATCAGGCAGTCACTTTTGCCCTGCGTAGAAAGGTGAAAAGCCGTCGATCGGGCGCGTCGCCGTGGCGTTGCACCGGAACACGGGTCTCCCGCCGGTAGGAGAATCCACATCGCCATTGCCTGCATGCCAGTTTTTGGGCCTTTCGGAAACCAGAGAGGGGAATGAGCAGATGTGTACTAGGCTTTCGGCCACCGGTGAAGCTTCTACTCTGTGTTCTAATACTCTGGGCCGGACACTGTATGATACACTTGTGTATGCTTGAGCTGTTTTGTTTGGTTCGACCGTGTTCGTGCAAAAAAAAATCAACTGTGGAGAATGGTAGTAGTGACGGCGTGCAGGTAGATATTCACTGTGTGATTGCTGCATGCGCAATGTCAACATGACAATTGAGGCAGCCGAGAAGCTGGGAGAAGTCAGGGTCAAACTTACTGGTAAAAAAAAGATGGAATTCTTGGACAAGTAGTGGACGGTGGTGGCATTTTCAGCTTACAGCAGACGGAGAGGTCATATTACTGAATTTGGATGTAGGATAGAAAAAAAATCATTACAGTAGTTCAGTTGTGAACCGTGGGTAATAGAGGCACAGATTGACTGACCTGATGAAAATGTTGGCATTACAGTTGAATTTTCAAGTGAATAGATTTGTCCACTGCAACTTGTTCACAAGTTAGCAGATTTGTTCACTGCAATTTGCCCGTTCACTGCAACTTGTTCGCGACGTAGAGGAGGTGGCCGATGTTCGTCGGGGGGTAGCTCTGTAGAAGCTTGAGGTTCGAGGTGAAATCACCAGCAAGGAGGCGTTTCCGGACAAGGATCAGCATTGCGCAGCATATTCTCAGCAAGGTTTCCTGCGTTTCCAGCAGGCAAATCTTCAGGCATCCAACTCGAAACATTTGCAGAGCAAACCAGAGTGTTGTTTGTTACCTGAGGACCATCTGGGTCACTTAATAGCGTGTCCCATATATGAATGGTATCAGCAAAGTTGAATTCCTGGGTTAGCAGCAGTGTTATCCACCTGAATGCGTAGAACTGGGGATTCACCTTGTAGAAACCCAAGCTTTTGTCATTGATAGCAATCACACCTTTGTAGAACCCTATACACAGCACTAGTAGTCGTGCAGTTTACTCTGTAAAGACTTACTTCTGTAGTTATTTCCAAGTGGTGCTGAAGCTCTCCATCATACTTCTTTAGGAGTTGCGTTAATTTGGAGAGCGTCCCTCGAATGCCGACAACACTGTTGTCTAGCTTCTGGCAGAAGTTATCTCTAAGCCCACTAAGTAACTCCACGAAGCAAAAGAAAGAATCGGCTTCTGCGAAGTTCTGCAAAGGATTCCAACTAACAACATCATGATACAGATAGTCCCAAAGTCATGAAGAACTATCTCAATACTCTGTTCTACAACAAATGGCATGAAACATATGTTTAAACAATCGCTTACTCCGTACAGCATTTTTATAATCTGGGTCATTCCGAAATACAAAGAAGAGTGGCGCCAAAATTTCATTCATTCCTTGCACATATCTTATTCCAGCATTGAGCTTGGCAAAGATAATTAATATATTTCTCAGAGCTTCCTGGTCAAATCACAAATGATCAGCAATGTAATCGAGCAGAACACTGTTTAGACCTACATGGCGGAGACTTACCTGATTGGACTTTGCAAAAGACGAGTCTCCACAGAAGAAATCCATGTCCGGGTGTGTGCGTTTTACATCACGGTCAACCTGCTCGATCATCTCCGAATACTGTATGAAATTAAAAAAATCCAAGACAGCCAATATTAGAGTGATGAGAAGTGGTGGAAGACTAACTCGTAGACTCGACACCATGTGCATTTCCCAACACTGTGAATGCACATATATACTCAAATAGAAAATGTTGATGCTTCCGAAACTAAAAGGCAAAATACACATATTTGAACTTTGACAGCAATTGCTTCAAACAGTTCAACAAGCTTTTTTTACAATTCAATTTCTCAAAACATGTCAATGGATAAGTTTCTTACAAAATAGTTGAAATGAAAACGAGCATATGTTTAATTTAGATATCATGAATGGCTTATGTAGCTCTAGGTGCACTTGGCCCTTATTCTTGTCAGAACATAACTACTCTAAATTCATGCTAATGTCAGTGTGAAACTCTTAATAAAATGTAAGCATAACCACCAGTGTCATTAGCATAGATTTAATGCAATAACAAGACATGAAACTAGCTGCAATATGTGACCAGAATATCTAAGCAAAAAAATGTGTGCAACACAGCTGAAATGAAACATCCAGAGGCACTAAAGCGTACCTCAACGAACTGATTCCATTCTTTGGACTTCGCAAGGCTCAGAGGATGCTCATCTTGGTCTATCTCCGACCTATCAAGAGACCCATTCTCGACATTCTCTGCATTTCCGTCGTTGTGGCCTTCTGACCCTCTAGTCGTGCTGTTTCCACCTACCTAGCAGAATTAGGCGTCAGGATCTCTGCTTCCTAGTGAGGTACCATATGTGATATCTGTAACTATTAATTGGTACAATCAAGATAGAACAAGTCTAATCTCAATGTGAAATGACATACAGTGTTGCTGAGGAACTCGTCTTTGAAGGCTTCATACTGTGATCTTTTTTTTGCCAACTCCTGCTCCCACAGTGCACGATCATTGGGTAAATAGCCCAGGAGCAGCTGCTCAACCAAAACATACACAGTGAGTCTGTGACTGGAAAAGGCAAAAGTCAACACATTTGGCAGCATTTTCCCCCTCATACAGACCCTATCAGGAGAGTTGATCAAAAGTGACTGATAGTAGCAAGTGGATGAATACAAAGGTACCAAAAGCCAGACGAATTTTAACCTGAAAATGGCATGGAAAGGCGAGAAAAATAGACTAAGGACATGTATGTGCACTGCGACACTGATCAGAAACATCACCACAGTAGATCAACTGTCAGTCTAAATTAGTTGTAAAAAAAACTGTCAGTCTAAATTAAGGCCGGCCTACATCAAACGGAAATCTCATTTCACTGCATCGCCTTCAAGAACATCCTAAATCATCAGCTAGATACTACAGAACAAATCTCGAAAGAACTAAAAGATGAGCATGCCGATCGGGTACCTTCCACACAGTCGACCGGACGCCGGCGCCGTCGGGGACGCCCTGAGCCGCAAGCATTCTCAGCTCATCGAGATCTATCACCTTCTTCGACAACTGCATGAGCTCACCCACAGCGCCCCAAGTACGACGCATCAGAACGACATGATTGGATTAAAGGTCAAGAAGCAGAAAACTAAGGAGTGAGAAAGCAGAAGTGTGGACTGACCGCCGCGAGGATACGGGACTGCCTCGAGATCTCGAGCTCCGCCTGCGCCGGCGCCGGCGGCTGCGGGGATCGCGGCGAGCTCGCCATGGATTTTAGTACCACAAGACAGGGACTCGTCCGTTGGTTCGGAACTGTTTGGATCACCTTGGGACATGGATTGTAATCTTCTCACAGCCGTCGATTTGCTGGGATCATTGTCATGGACGTCCGAGGTTACCCGACGACTTTTCGTGAATTAGGACCGGTTAGGCCCTTCTTTTCTTCTTCTTTTCTTTAGAACAAACAATCAAACTTTATCAATTTATTTGGGACAGTACATTGGATCAATCAAACTGAAACAAATTCAAATGAGCAAACAAAAAAGTTACAGTAAGTTTTTTTTTCGAAATCGTTATCTCTAGCTTCACCAATTGCATCTCAACATTTTACCATGAGCCAGATAAAACATTCGTAGAAAACGGAACATGCACAAGCTAAAGTGTCCTTGGAGGTTTTGAATATTGCTCACCCAAATAGGTGAAACATAAGGTCATCACACGGTGGTGGATACACCCCTCTGCACGGCAAATTGTAGAAATCGTTGGTTCATTATCGTGTTGTCTATGGAGAAGATTGGTAGCACAAACAAGCCTCTGGTGGAAGGTTGTGAAGATCGTCGTATGAGTGCAGAGGAGAGTCAAAAATTGCTAGAAGCTTTTTCTTTCCTATGGGAAAAAAAATATGCTCCTAACAATAGCTCATTCCTTTTCTTCTTTATGGTCCTACAAAACTCTCTTGAAAATTCGTAGAATACCAATACACAATTTGGACCAACCTCAATTTTTTTGAAGAACCACTTGAGTCGCCCAGGCCAATTGGTAAAAGCATAAGATTGATGAACACGTAGTGGTCAGAGATACACCCTTTACATGTAGGATGTCGCAAAGTTGATTTATCCCCTTACCACCTACGAAGAGGTTTGTGATCACAGGAATGAAACATGAGAACTTTTGTTTTGCGCTCAGAAGATAATACCAAAGTTAACACCACCATCACCGTCACCGTCACAAAGACTGGTCAAAGCAAGGGGTGAAATTGGTATGTATTATTTCCGACCGACCGACCGGAGGCTCGCGGAAGGGAAAAATGGATTCAATCGATAGTTGTCGGATACGGTCATGGATACATATAGTAATTCATTGATACAAAAAAAGAAGTGGTTCTACTAACATCTGTCTGTATTCGAAGATATACCATATTTCACGATTATATCTGACAAGTATCCAACAACTGGTCTTAATTTATGATGTATCGGGTGATTTGATGCTTGCACAAGGGGTTGGGGCAAGTCCGCACACTCCTTACAAGCACCTCTCATCCTGGCCCCGGGGACTAGTCGGTTTCGATCGTTCCCGGTGAGCTAGGCCCATGCGAGCACAAGGGGGAAATGGGGTGCGTGGAGGCAGCTAGCTCCCCTGTAGAAGGCGGGATACGAAAGTTGTCTGTGCATTATGGTGTCAAAACCTAACTGTACCTTCCGATCTAGAGGCCGACCTCTAGACTAGGAAAATCCCCACCTCTTCTCTCAGGGTAGTGGTGATGGTGCAAAGAAAATTTCGGCACCGACTTCCGCCCTTCATTTACAACACCTGATCACCTCGCCTTCCCCCGACCCTATCTCCAGCAATGATGATGGTCACTCTTCGCTACGGAATTCATGGTGTCGGAAATTGTCGGGGGAATAATCCCTCGATATACCAAAGATCAGAACTTGGTCAATCAAGAAGACGGCAATCGGCAGATGGCCGGCTACTCGACTCTGCCTGGCTGCCGGACTTGGCCGGCTGTGAGCCCGGCCGGCTGGAGGGCTGGCCGGCTGCGGCCAGCCGGCTAACCTGCAAGGAGAAGTTAACCACCGCGTCCCATCGGACACACGCCGACTAGACAGGCGGACCCGGCTGCCCCTAGCCGGCCAGGGTCGCCGACAAGACTGCATGGAGTACACCTCCCATGTCGCCTACAACACGGCCGACCAAACTCCATGACGCCACAGTGCGGAGCGTGCTGTTGCGACATTGACCCGCACCCGGCGGGGCTGGAGCCGACCAGACCGGAAGCGCGCCACCCGGCCTCGCACGTCCCCTACAGTAGCGCCTCCATACCGTGCGGCGTCCACTATACGTGATGGAAGAACACCGTGGGAAGGAAGAAGACTGTAGCCGGACCCGCCGGGTCCGGGTCAGGCAGCCGGCCCCCACCAGTCAGTGTGTAATGAGCCGGACCCACACATGTACAGCACCTCCTCAGCCCTATATAAGGGGGGGGTGCGGCCAGATAGAAAGAGAGAGAGATCAAGAGGCTTTTCCTGGAAACCCTAGACTACTCACCCGGCAGCTCTAGCCGGACGTTCATATACAGCTCAAGGAGCAAGTTTGTAACCTATCCACCGTAAATAAGCAAGAACACAGCAGGAGTAGGAGTGTTACCTCACCATGAGGGCTCCGAACCTGGGTACATCGTGTGTCAGTTCGCATGTTGGTGCCCAATCCCGCCTGCAGATGCCGCCGGCTGTGCAAGATGCTCCCACACCACTCAAGCCTTCCCATAGGCATATGTGCACACCACGACAGTAATAACCCAAACCTCTTCCCTTTGCCAACCGTTAGGTATGGTGTAGGGTCGATATCTCTCATAATCACCATGCAACATCAATTACATTAAATAGGACACACTGATGAACCTTATCATATAGGCATCATCACTCATATCTATCACTCAAGTCTGACATTTTTTGGGTCCACAAGAGAGCTATTCAACGCTTTGCCTCGATGATCATATATAGTCCAAAAGAGGTCTGAGATGATTTGGAGAGGCAAGCAAATGCGAACTACATCTATAAAATCATTTATACATTGGTTGTTGATACGTGTCAAACGTATCTATAATTTTTGATTGATCCATGCTAGTTATATGCCATTGTTACATGTTTTAACTATCTTATTACATCATTTTTAGGCTTTTTGTCGGACTAACCTATTGACAAGATGCCCAGTGCCAGTTCCCTGTTTTTGCTGTTTTCTATTTCAGAAAAGTTACTTCTGGGAATATTCTCGGAATTGGACGATAATTTAGGTGATTTTGTATGCGACAAGAAGAAGTCAGAGACCAAAGGGCGACCTGGGGGGCCACCCAGGGGCCAGGGGCACTGGTGGCCGCAGCCCCACCTGGACCCGTGGGTGGGACCCGCCTCGGCCCCCCTCGACGCCTATAAAATCACAAAAACCCTAAAATGCTCGGGGCGACGATTATTTTCCAGAAACTCCACTCGAAGCCGCCGCCTCCTCGAAACCAAATTTGGGGAGATTCTGAAGCTGCTCCCGGCACGCTGCCGGAGGGGAGATTGATTCCGGAGGGCTCTGTCAACAATTGTGACCGGAACCGTGCTTGAGTCCACACGGGTTGCATGTTGATATATGGCACTAGGGCCGGTTGAGTCGTACAAAGTTTGGTGTCCGTATACAACTCAATACGGTACACCTAAAAGTCTAATAACTATTACATTTAACAGGCTCTACATCGCCATGGCTTCCGCCGGGATGATGCGTGTTAGTATCCGCTAAGTTCATGGGCTGGAGATAAGCGGACTCGAACCGCTGACATCCGCCACAGGATAAACCACCACCTCTCAGGCCTCCCCGACGGGTTCTACCATAGAGGCCAATGATAGACAATAACTCCCCCCGAACACAACTTACAACTTTCATCATACTGTGCTCTCCAAAGAGCAACTCTTCTAAAAATCTCAAAACAAATGGTGGGTCCATGGCAGTAGCTAGGTTGTTGTCTCTCTCCCTTGTGCTTCATGTTTATGATCTTGTGAGCTGCCCTACATGATCAAGATCGACTATTTGTAATGCTATATGTTGTGTTTGTTGTGATCCGATGGATTATGAAGTTATGATCATATTGTGCATGGTTCTTATATGTTAATTTATGTTCTTGCATGCTCTCCGATGTGTGTAGTTGCTTTGGCCAAGTGATTGCTTTATGTCTCCAAAAGAGAGTAGATAGTTGTTCATGCCCCCTCTTGTGCCTGGGCACAAGTGACAGAAACGTCTAAGGACGAGGGTGTGCTGTTGCGACTAAGGGTAAAACAACGGTGTTTATGTCTACGTGATTATAGATATTGCTTACATCATATACACGTTACTTAATGCAAATGTTTGTTGCTTGCAACTTAATACCGATGGGTGACAGGCTGGATAGCGATCCCTAGGTGGACTTTTTAGACAAAGATGCAGTTGGATGGCGGTCTTTGTTTCTTGTTGTGATGCCTACATGAATATTACCATGAACAGTTGGTATAGCTAGATTAAGTTTGTGTCATAATCTTGTCAATTGCTCAATTGTAATTTGTTCACCCTTCATATGAGTATTTTATTTATTAGAGAGACAGCACTAGTGAACCCATGGCCCCCGGTCCATCTTTTTATATTATTTACAACCTCGTTTACTTGCTTTTCACATTCACATGCTCGCTGGTCCGTTTCCATAATTTTCATTCACTATACTATACGCTTAACCGCTTTGTTTTCAGCAGACCGGGAAGATTGACAACCTTCATGCCGTTGGGGGCAAAGTAATTGGTTGAGTGTGTGCAGGTCCACGTTCGTCGACGGTTAAGCGCCAGAGATCGTTGACGTTCACCTTTTTTTTATTTCAAAGTCCTACTGGTTCGATTAAACCGTGGTTCTTCGCTGAGGGAAAACTGCTACTTGCTACATACACGCCTTCGCTTGGGGCAGCACCCAACTCTTTTATATACACCATCAGTTGTCAACATGCTTCAGATGAGTATACCCCCCCACCACCTTTTCAAGACGCCTAGGGAGATACATTTCCTAGAAGGTAGCATTTGTAAGAGCAAATCACAACGTTCCTTTATGTTGTGGGTCATAACCGGAGATTTAGAGTGATTCATATCACAATCTGGAGACCCATAGACACCATATGTCAACATTTCAAGCAAGTCTTGTATGTAATTGTTGAGCTCAAATAAGAGATAATCAAGGCAGCAACTCATCAAGCATCATCAAATATAGGACGGATTAGAAATGGTATATATAGTTCAAGGTGAGCCGTACTAATTTTTTCCATGTCATCACATAATTGTCTTTGTGTGAACACAACAATGTATTCATGTAATCATAGGATTGTATAGAAGCAATTGATGGTACTCATGTGACTACTAGAATGTGATATCCATGGATGTAGAATTCAAGGGTAGAAAGTATTACACCTGCTAGAATATGCTTGTTTTCGTTCATTTTGATCTCAAGTTCTCATGTCGATCTTATATGTTTGGGAATGATCAGCCCATGATGAAATCATTCTTGCAGACAACATTGGTCGACCTGATGAGATAAGTGTCCCTCAAGGTAAGTTTTGCCTTGGAGATGCTATATATTGCATGTTATCTTGGGTCTCTTTCTCACAATCTCACTTCTTCACCATTAAAATGGACACCCCCCCCCTTTGTTCCATAGGACTCTAATGATGGACCTCCATTTGTTTAGTAGGATAGAGACGGTTTAATTGCGCATCGATGACACGACACTGACTTTTATAGGTAAGATCACTACTAGTGAGAAGAAGACCTTGTTGGAGAACTGTTGCAAGCAGTCAAAACACCCTTAATAGATCTAAGAATGAAATTGGATCAAAGCATAAACGCAATCACACTAAGCCGAAGACATATGAATGCGAGCGGGCCTACAAGCGTAATTCTTTGGCGGCAAATAGGGAGTTACCGCCTGAAGGCTCCACTCCAGGCCTAATAATGGTTGACTTCTTTCTTTGGTTCCATTTTCTTCTTCTTTTTTCCTTTTTTGGTTCTATGTTTATGTTTCCTTTTTAACTTTTTTTTCATTTTTATGTTTATATTTGTATTTTTTTATACATTAAAGATTTTTTGAAAGTACATCAAACATAAGTTGAGAATATGAATTTTTGTATACCATGATTTTTTTTGATGTATACGAACATTTTTTAATCATTTATAGAAGCCATCTAGGCATATGTTTAAATTTATGTTTTCACAATACACGTTTTCTTGATTGTTAACTGATTTACATAAATGAAATATAATTTATTATTTACTAAATAAAAAGTAAAAATCGAAAATTACTTGTTAATACCCCGTACAAATGCGGCCCGTCTGGGAAACCCATTGGCGGCCCAACTATCTCTTCAACCCAACCCAGGTAATCTACCCGCAAAAGCTAACCATTTCAAATATTTCAAAATTTGCTCTACCTTGGAGCCAAACACGAATTAACAGGAGACCAGTTGGGAGATGAAGACAATATATATTACCAAGCTTTCATACATTACCAGCAGTACATTACATAACATTTTACATTACATTCGGAAATCAAATAGATATCTGTCGACCTCGTCCCTCGGACACACAGCCTAATTTTTTTGCTGCGTGCACGCAGAACTACTTAATTTAAATTTATTTCATCCTAATATAGCTAGGAATGATATACATACATCGATCTTGCTTTGGATCATCACAGGGACTCCCTTTCCCCGAGCGCGCGCCTGGGCGTGGGCTTGGGTTTGTTCTGGCTCTTGACTGGATAGGAAGCCTCCATGGCGATGCCGCACAGCCCACCGTCGGAGCCTCCGTCCTTCTGCATCCTGATGTACCCTTTCTCCCCCCACGCCGGGCCCCACGAGTTCTTCACCGTCCAGTACGCGGTGCCGTCGTCCGCCACGCCGTACCCGACCACGGCCACGCCGTGGTCCAGCTCGGTCCCGCAGTCCCCGGTGAACACCCCCTCGGAGTAGAACTGGAAGGCCTGGCCGCTGGCCTCGATGGCCACGGACACGGGCTGGTTCGCGACCGCCTTGGCCAGCCCCTCCTCGCTGTTGGCCGGCACGTCCTGGTGGCCGTCGATGTGCACCAGCACGGGGGACCTCTTCGCCTTCATGGCGTCGCAGGTGCCGTTGGCGGCGTGGTACGGGTAGGAGTCCTCTGTGGCGAGCCCGCCGCTGTTCTTGATGTACTCGAAGGCGTTGTCCATGAGCCCGCCCTGGCACCCGTTGTTATCCCCGGTGTCGCAGTCGATGAGCTCCTGCTCCGACAGGGACACCAGCTTGCCGCTCCGGATGGCGTTGATGCCCTCCACGGAGACGACGGTGGAGAAGGCCCAGCAGCTGCCGCACTTGCCCTGGTCCTTGACCCCCGTCACCGCGCCCTTCTTCCGCCAGTCGACGGACTTGGGGAGGTCGGCGACATTCACGCCGGCGTACATGAACCCGGGCACGGAGGGCGGCGCGACAGGGCCTTCGCGGCGGAGATCGTTGACGCGGGATCCGGCGAAGGTCGCGCGGAACTCGTCGCGCGCCATATCGCCGAAGCGGTTGAGGCGGAGGCGGTAGGGGCGGTCGCCGCGCTTGTTGTGGGAGTGGATGAAGCGGGCGTTGGACTTGAAGGTGCCGAAGCGGTGGTGCTTCTCGGCGTGGTGTCGGGGCACGCGGTGCGCGGTCTGCCACCGCTCGTACAGGTCCCACAGCGCCTCTTCGGACTCCAGATCCTTGTCCTCCATAGGGATGGCGCCGCACAGCTCCACCGCCGCCAGTGCCAGCACCGCCGTCACCATGGACGCCAAAAGGAGCTTCTTGCTGAGCTGCCCCATGGTGTTCGACCGACCAGTAACTGCTAGTACCACGAGCTAGCAAGGCGTAGTGTCGTAGTACCGCAGTTCTGATCTGATCACCCAGCTAACTGCTGAGAGTGTGAGATCGATGATGGTGGAGGTGAAGGGAGGGGGTGTATTTATAGTGGAGATTGTACGTAAGAGTTGAGACCGATAGAGCGCCGAGGAGTGTGGGAAGGAGGAGAACGGTACGACATTCTTTGCGGCGGGAAAGGCACGAGGAGGTTTAAATGGCGGTAACAGAAAGATGAGCGGAGGGGTGTCAGATTCTGCTCGGGATGGTTGCAGTTTGATACCAAGTTGCGTGTACACGCTGCTGGTATGTATTGGGCGGGTGGGGACGAAGATTCCGGTGGCAGATTCATGGAGGAGGATCGTTCGCTGTTCGTGGCCGAGGTGCAGGGATGATTCATTCGCATGTTGGTTTGGATCACCGCCGGCCGTGATTGCCTGGTGATCATAGGTGTGCAGTTTTATGGATGCTACGTCGTAGATTCAGTTACTCGTCTAGTCGTACCGCTGCTGGTTCTACACGTCGTAGATTCAGTTATCTTTTTTCGAGAGTGCCAAAGCGTCCTTTATCTAAAAAAATAACCTCACAGGGTTTGGTGAAAACACCCGGGACACCAAATCCAGTTCCACCCCAATCCCCTACTCCCATTTGTCGGATCATTTTACAAGAAGAAAAACAGTACTCACGCTGGTCACAGTGGGAGTAACATAGGTAGTAACATCACACATCTCAAAACAACTTTGTTTATGTGGCATGTAGTTAATGACACTACAGGAATGGTGTTATATGCCGACGGCCAGACGCTACGCCGACGACAAAAGGTCGGGGCCGTCGGCGTAGCCTCGTGACAGCCCAGCCGGCCGAGGAAGCCGTCGGCACAAAAATGACCGTCGGCGTACAAAAACTATGCCGACGGCGGCCGTCGGCATTTATTAGCCGTCGGCGTATGCTCTCTTGTGCCGACGGCGGCCGTCGGCACAGGTTAGCCGTAGGCTCGCCCGGTTAGGGTTATGCCCCCCCCCCCTCCCCAGAGCTATGCCGACGGCTTTGCCGTCGGCATAGGGTTTTTTTAAAAAAAACCTTCACATTATGTGTTTATTTGTAACTATAAATTTTGGTATGCTGATTTTTGTATCAATTATTTGTTTAAATATTTCATGCATCGGGATAGTGTCGAAACCCCGCCTACACGCGTCCAGAAATCTTCTAAGTGTTATGACCCGAACGGGAAGAAGGTCACACCGGGGATCTATGTCTTGCACAATTTGGTTAATCACACATTCCAACACACTTCCACACATATCATACAAAAACAACTTCGGAACGAAACAAAACGCCTGGAGAAAGAGGAACAACATATGAAGAAAACATAGGTGGGCACACACACAACACTCAACATAGGTACTCAACATAGATGAGAACACACACAGTACTCAACATAGGTACTCAAACTAACTACGACCAGGTCCTAAGCCGCGCGGTGCTGAGCCGCGGACGCTCTGCTTCCAAAGAGCCGGAACCATGAGAGACTCGCTCGCGTCATAAGGATTCTGAAGTAGCGACCAACGCCTGTTACTTGGATTATTGAACAAATACATGTAGCGAAGGACGTGCTCGTCCTCCTCCCTAATACGGCGACGTACCACCTCCTCGGGGGCCGGCGCTCTGAACACATTGCGTGGCCAATACCACCAAAGAAGATCCGGATCGACGATGCGACCTGGATCCCTCACCAAGGTCCCCGCCCCGGAAGGTAGCCTCTCCCAGTGCCAGCCCGGCGGATGCCAGTCCCGGACATCGCCATCTGGGTTGATCAAAAGGGGCATCGGAAAGGCCGGCGCGGAGGAGAAGCCAAGCGTGGAGGAGAGACGGCGGCGCGTGAAGGAGGGCGACGGGTTGGCTCGAACCGGGGACGAGGTCGTGGGTATTTATGCCCAATTAGGAACAAGCACACGGATCGTGTGTTTCCTTCGAGCGTTTCTGAGCCGTTGGATCAGCGGTGTGTGTTTCTTTTGAGGGGTGAGCTGTTGGGCAAGTGGGCGCTCTCCTGATCCAACGGCTCACAAGGGCTCTAAAGAAACACACGATCCGTGTGCTTCCGATCAAACGGCTCACAAGAGCTCGAACGAAACACACGATCCGTGTGCTTCTGATCCAACGGCTCACAAGCGCTCGAAGGAAACACACGATCCGTGTGCTTCCGATCCAACGGCTCACAAGCGCTCGAAGGAAACACACGAGGGCATATAGCTGGAAACTCCCACATGGGGCGAACGGGGCGGAATCTTTGCAAGAGTTGGGGCATATCTGTGTTTTTGTTGTACCTAGTGACTAACCTAACCCAACCAAGCAAAAAAATCCACTGAGCTACCCCCTTTCGATGCCCGTACCGGCCATAGACGGAAAATCTAGGGTTTTCTCCGGCGGGTCTAGGGTTTCGCCGGAGAGGTGCTCCAGAGCATCGGAACCCCACCAGAAGCTAGGGGGTGCCATATCACATGTGTACAAGTGTGTTTTGGGTTGTAGATGTCCAGGATCCTTCCCCGAGGTGTGACCGGCTTCACGAGTGTCACTGTTTCCTTAGCGAGTTTCTGGGCACATAGCTGGAAACTCCCACATGGGGCGAACGGGGCGGAATCTTTGCAAGAGTTGGGGCATATGTGTGTTTTTGTTGTACTAGTGACTAACCTAACCCAACCAAGCAAAAATATCCACTGAGCTACCCCCTTTCGACGCCCGTACCGTCCGTAGACGGAAAATCTAGGGTTATCTCCAGCGGGTCTAGGGTTTCGCCGGAGAGGTGCTCCGGAGCATCGGAACCCCACCAGAAGCTAGGGGGTGCCATATCACATGTGTACAAGTGTGTTTTGGGTTGTAGATGTCCAGGATCCTTCCCCGAGGTGTGACCGGCTTCACGAGCATCACTGTTTCCTTAGCGAGTTTCTGGGCACATAGCTGGAAACTCCCACATGGGGCGAACGGGGCGGAATCTTTGCAAGAGTTGGGGCATATGTGTGTTTTTGTTGTACCTAGTGACTAACCTAACCCAACCAAGCAAAAATATCCACTGAGCTACCCCCTTTCGACGCCCGTACCGTCCGTAGACGGAAAATCTAGGGTTATCTCAAGCGGGTCTAGGGTTTCGCCGGAGAGGTGCTCCGGAGTATCGGAACCCCACCAGAAGCTAGGGGGTGCCATATCACATGTGTACAAGTGTGTTTTGGGTTGTAGATGTCCAGGATCCTTCCCCGAGGTGTGACCGGCTTCACGAGCATCACTGTTTCCTTAGCGAGTTTCTGGGCACATAGCTGGAAACTCCCACATGGGGCGAACGGGGCGGAATATTTGCAAGAGTTGGGGCATATGTGGGTTTTTGTTGTACCTAGTGACTAACCTAACCCAACCAAGCAAAAATATCCACTGAGCTACCCCCTTTCGACGCCCGTACCGTCCGTAGACGGAAAATCTAGGGTTATCTCAAGCGGGTCTAGGGTTTCGCCGGAGAGGTGCTCCGGAGTATCGGAACCCCACCAGAAGCTAGGGGGTGCCATATCACATGTGTACAAGTGTGTTTTGGGTTGTAGATGTCCAGGATCCTTCCCCGAGGTGTGACCGGCTTCACGAGCGTCACTGTTTCCTTAGCGAGTTTCTGGGCATATAGCTGGAAACTCCCACATGGGGCGAACGGGGCGGAATCTTTGCAAGAGTTGGGGCATATGTGTGTTTTTGTTGTACCTAGTGACTAACCTAACCCAACCAAGCAAAAAAATCCACTGAGCTACCCCCTTTCGATGCCCGTACCGGCCATAGACGGAAAATCTAGGGTTTTCTCCGGCGGGTCTAGGGTTTCGCCGGAGAGGTGCTCCGGAGCATCGGAACCCCACCAGAAGCTAGGGGGTGCCATATCACATGTGTACAAGTGTGTTTTGGGTTGTAGATGTCCAGGATCCTTCCCCGAGGTGTGACCGGCTTCACGAGTGTCACTGTTTCCTTAGCGAGTTTCTGGGCATATAGCTGGAAACTCCCACATGGGGCGAACGGGGCAGAATCTTTGCAAGAGTTGGGGCATATGTGTGTTTTTGTTGTACCAAGTGACTAACCTAACCCAACCAAGCAAAACAATCCAGTGAGCTACCCCCTTTCGATGCCCGTACCGGCCGTAGACGGAAAATCTAGGGTTATCTCCGGCGGGTCTAGGGTTTCGCCGGAGAGGTGCTCCGGAGCATCGGAACCCCACCAAAAGATAGGGGGTGCCATATCACATGTGTACAAGTGTGTTTTGGGTTGTAGATGTCCAGGATCCTTCCCCGAGGTGTGACCGGCTTCACGAGCATCACTGTTTCCTTAGCGAGTTTCTGGGCACATAGCTGGAAACTCCCACATGGGGCGAACGGGGCGGAATCTTTGCAAGAGTTGGGGCATATGTGTGTTTTTGTTGTACCTAGTGACTAACCTAACCCAACCAAGCAAAAATATCCACTGAGCTACCCCCTTTCGACGCCCGTACCGTCCGTAGACGGAAAATCTAGGGTTATCTCCAGCGGGTCTAGGGTTTCGCCGGAGAGGTGCTCCGGAGTATCGGAACCCCACCTAGAAGCTAGGGGGTGCCATATCACATGTGTACAAGTGTGTTTTGGGTTGTAGATGTCCAGGATCCTTCCCCGAGGTGTGACCGGCTTCACGAGCATCACTGTTTCCTTAGCGAGTTTCTGGGCACATAGCTGGAAACTCCCACATGGGGCGAACGGGGCGGAATCTTTGCAAGAGTTGGGGCATATGTGTGTTTTTGTTGTACCTAGTGACTAACCTAACCCAACCAAGCAAAAATATCCACTAAGCTACCCCCTTTCGACGCCCGTACCGGCCGTAGACGGAAAATCTAGGGTTATCTCCAGCGGGTCTAGGGTTTCGCCGGAGAGGTGCTCCGGAGCATCGGAACCCCACCAAAAGATAGGGGGTGCCATATCACATGTGTACAAGTGTGTTTTGGGTTGTAGATGTCCAGGATCCTTCCCCGAGGTGTGACCGGCTTCACGAGCATCACTGTTTCCTTAGCGAGTTTCTGGGCACATAGCTGGAAACTCCCACATGGGGCGAACGGGGCGGAATCTTTGCAAGAGTTGGGGCATATGTGTGTTTTTGTTGTACCAAGTGACTAACCTAACCCAACCAAGCAAAACAATCCAGTGAGCTACCCCCTTTCGATGCCCGTACCGGCCGCAGACGGAAAATCTAGGGTTATCTCCGGCGGGTCTAGGGTTTCGCCGGAGAGGTGCTCCGGAGCATCGGAACCCCACCAAAAGCTAGGGGGTGCCATATCACATGTGTACAAGTGTTTCGACGACCGTGGAAGGGGTAGACGACACGGTTGACTTTCGGTCACCTGTTTAGGGTTTCGCCGGGAAGGGGCTCCGGAGCGTCGGAATCACACCGGAATAATTTGCGTGTGTCTAAATTATAATTTTTAAAATATTAATAAAACTGTATAAATTTATAATTTAGTAAATTATAATGTTTATAAAACATTAACAAAATTGCTAAAAATAAAAAAAACTATGTTGTGCCGACGGCAAAGCCGTCGGCATAGGTCCTAAAAGTCTTAAACTGGGTTGTGCCGACGGCAAAGCCGTCGGCATAGGTCCTAAAAGTCTAAAACTGGCCCACCCGCGCGCGCAGCTCCCTCTCCCTCTCACTCACTCTCTCGCATCTCCCCGCCGACCCCGACCCGCATCTCACCGCCGCCGTCCTTACCTCCCCTCCGGCCACGCCCCTCCTCGGCTGTCCTCCGGCCGCGCCCCCTCCCCCTCCGGCCGCGCCCCGCCCCCTCTCCGCTCTGGTGCGGCCGCGCCCCCTCCCTGCTCCCCTCCGGCCGGAGTTCGACCGCCGCCCGCACCTCGCCGTCCGCCGCCCTGAGCCCGCCTCCCCGCTCCCCTTCCTCCCGCCGGAGTTCGACCGCCGCCCCGAGCCCGCCGCCCTGCGCTCCCCTCCGTCCGTGGCCCCTCCCCGCTCCCCTCCGGGCCGCCGTCCGCCGCCCGCACCTCGCCGTCCCGAAGCTCGCGCCCCGGCCACCACGCCCCGGCCACCCGTGCCCTCCCCTGCAGGTGAGCCTCCCCGAGGCCATTTTTTACTTTTTTTAAATTTCTATTAATTATTTAGGAGTGTTAGTTAATTTTCTATTAGTTTATTTTTAGTACTGTTAGTATGTTAGTGTTAGTTAATTTTCTATTAGTTAGTTTTTTAGTATGGTTAGTATGTTAGTATTAGTGCATGTTTTATTTTTTATGTTAGTGTTAGTATTTTAGGTTAGCTATTATGTTAATGTTATCAAGTGTTGAAATTGCATTGATACTGCAGCTCGGTAAGCCACATTTTCGGTTAGTGTTAGTTAGATTAGGACAAAAAATCAAGTCTTGCATTAATTTTTGGTTGTTTACCTACTAGTCACACTTGTGAATTTATGTAAGTACAATAATTGCTAACCTTTGTTCATTTTGTACACTAGGCCCCGTCGTGACCACCTCGCTGATCCGATTCCGTCGCTCTCCCGGTGGTTGCCGTTCATTCGTTGTCCCTCACCACCGTCAATCCCGCTTATCGTTGCGGGGCTTCTTCTCCAGCTGAGGAGGGGCCGCCTCGGTGCCCCTTCGTCGCCCTGCTTCTGGAGCACGTCCTCGACCTTGTCCGGCCACCGATCACGCTTCGAGGGTATAACTCTTTCGCCTCTCTTGCTGCATAGGTTTATTTTAGTCTAGATCACCAAGTCAGTCGCGCAACCGAGTCAGATCCCATCCGGAAGGGTTACAAATTTATAAATATGCAGGATTGTCCATCTCTGCATATTTATAACCGTAACACTTCCGGATTGTCCATGTTGGACAGTCCGAGTACGTGTAGATCGGGTCGTGTCCCATGTTCTACCCCTTCCTGAGACGGAATTTCGGCAGCACCTCCCCGTTGTTCTTCGGATGCACACCCTCTCGGCTTGACAAGCTCGAGACGTGTATTCTGAAGAACAGCGGGGAGGTGCTGTCGAAATTCCGTCTCGGGTCGGGGTAGAACATGGGACACGACTCGATCTACACGTACTCGGGCGGGATAGGCCTACCTATTAGAAGTGTAGGTGAACCCTTGCATGGTGTAAAAGATAAAATTTGGCCGTAATTAATCTTGGTGTCATTGAATAAATTTATTAGTACTTGCTGCATAGTATGAAATGCGTTGTTGTTTGGCTCCCAATAAAGCAGAGGATGGCAGATAATGGGTGGATGTACAGTGGCCGTATCAGTAAGACTGAAAGAACAGATGAGTGGGAATGGAAGACTGATTTATTGGTGAAGGAGTTAGGGCGTGGTTCAAAAAAGTCAGGAGTTCGTCCAAGATGTCCTTGCACTAATTGCAAGAATCGTCACCGTCAGGGAAAGGATGACATGAGTAAACACCTTTGGTTGAATGGGTATATGCCTAACTTTGTCACGGTTGTCGACTTTGCTCAGTACGAACGTGACAGAGGTGAGGTGATGCGGCAGCGGATCGATGGCAATGAGTACGATGGGATTAGAAATTTCCTAGATGATCTCCGCGATGCCGACATGCCGGATTCGCCACCTCAAGGGGAGGAACCGCCAGAACCGGAGGAACCGGGTGAACCGGAGGAACCAGAGCCAACCGCGAAGGCCTTCCTTGATATGATGGCCTCGGCTAAGAGGCCTCTATACGAGAATGCAAAGATTTCTCAGCTCGATGCCATCTCTCAACTACTAGCCGACAAGGCCCAGTACTCCACCACCCGTGCATGCTTTGAAAAAAATCTGATAACACATGGTAACATGTTGCCCGAAGGGCATTGTCTGCCTAAAACCCTGCACGAAGCGAAGAAAATCATGAAAGGGCTCAGCATGGATTATGAAAAGATAGATTGCTGTCCAAAAGGTTGCCTTTTGTTCTGGAAACAGTTTGCGGAAGACAAGTACTGTAGTATTTGTCGGGCCTCTAGGTATCATGAGGTAACGGGAGCCGATGGTCAGGTGAAGCAGACAAAAGTCGCTGTGAAGATTCTTCGGTATCTCCCATTCATAAAAAGAATCCAGCGGCTTTACTTGTCCGAGGAGACTGCCACACAGATGACGTGGCACAAGAAGGGGAAGAGATACTCGGACGAGCTCGGACGGAAAAAGATGGGACATCCATCTGATGGCAAGGCATGGAAAAACTTCGATGAGAAACACCCCGTTGAGGCAGCAGAGGCTCGAAATGTCAGAATTGCGATAGCGACAGATGGATTCAATCCATATGGTATGTCGACTGCCTCATACAGCTGCTGGCCCGTGTTTGTTATCCCACTCAATCTCCCTCCTGGAGTCGTAATGCAAAGGAAGTTCATATTTCTGTCGCTGATCATTCCAGGGCCCGATTACCCGGGGAAGAATTTGAGTGTCTACATGCAGCCGCTTGTGGATGATTTGAACCACTCTTGGCACCATGGGACGTTGACATACGACCGAGCATCGAAGAGAAACTTCTTGATGAGAGTATGGTTCCACTATTCCATGCACGACCTACCCGGGTACGCCCTATTCTGCGGATGGTGTACAGCTGGCAAGTGGCCATGCCCAGTGTGCAGGAACCGACTTGAGTTCCTTTGGCTGAATGCAGGTGGCAAGTATGTCGCGTTTGACAAGCACCGACAGTTTCTCAAAAGAAGGCACCGGTTCAGAGATGACAAAAAGAACTTCACGAAGGGCAAAGTTGTGCATGAAGAAAAAGAGATACCGACGTTCGATGGTGCAGCTGTTGATGCCGAGCTACGTGCTCTCGTGCCTGTTGTGGGAAATAGCCCACGATATGTGGGCTATGGTGAGACACACAACTGGACTCACGTGGCAGGCTTAACCCAGCTCGTGTATTACAAGGACCTCGAACTTCCCCATAACATCGATGTGATGCACACGGAAAAGAATGTCGGAGAGTCCCTCTTTCACACAGTCCTGAACATTCCTGGCAAGTCAAAGGATAATGTCAAGGCTAGAGTCGATGTTGAGAAGCTGTGTGATAGGAAGAGCTTACACATGCAGCCTCCTGACCGCCGCCGAAAAAATTGGTTCAAGCCAAATGCCGACTACTGCCTTGATAGTACCCAGAAGAAGGAGGCATTCAAGTGGCTCAAACACGTCGTGATGTTCCCTGATGGTTATTGTTCGAATATAAGTAAGGGAGTCAATCTTGTAACGGGAAAAGTCACCGGGCTCAAGAGTCACGACTATCATATATGGATTGAGCGGTTGATGCCAGTGATGGTTCGAGGGTATCTCCCCGAGCGTGTCTGGCGAGTGCTTGCGGAGTTGAGCCATTTCTTCCGCACGCTATGTGCTAAGCAGATATGTCCCATGATTATTAAGAAGCTGCATGATCTTGTGCCGGAGTTGCTATGCAAGTTAGAGATGATCTTTCCGCCAGGCTTCTTTACTCCGATGGCACATCTCGTTGTGCATCTCGCGAACGAGGCACTCTTGGGTGGACCGGTGCAGTTTCGTTGGCAGTTTTGTATTGAGAGAGAGTTTAAGTATATTCGAAACATAACTGGAAACAAAGCTAAGATTGAAGCATGCATAGCTGAGGCAACAGTACTTCGGGAGATGGCAGACGCCGCGACAACGTACTATCCCGATGATGTTCCCACTCTGCATAACCAGGTCTCTCGGTACAATGTCGACGAGCCCAAGCGTGATCCCAAGCTCAAACTCTTCCAATCTCCCGGTGGCAAGGCCGGTGGCCGGGAAAAATATACGTTGACCACGGAAGAGAAGAGTTGCATAATGCTCTATGTGCTTATGAACATGACAGAAATGGTCGATTTCATCAGGTAAAATGGTCGATTTATGCTTATGAACAAATTACTTTGCAACTAATAACTTGGTTGCGGTCTAATACCTATTTTCTCCTTCTAGAGAATTCAAGGATGAAATGTGGTCGGGAGCGGAGGATCCATCTGTCGCGGAGATGGATACTCTTCTGAAAGAGGGTGCTCCCGGGAAGAATTCATTTGTGTCCTGGTTCCTGAAAAAAGTAATTTCTAAACTGTCCCTCTTACCTTGCAATTAGTGACTTGTCCCTGTAATGACATGTAACTAATGCACAAAACAATTTGAACTCTACTTGTAGGGAGCTGATTCTAACGTTGAGATGACGGATGAGTTGAGATGTGTTTCCCAAGGTTTTAGCCGTACCGTCATGAAGTATGAGAAGTATGATGTGAATGGGTATCGCTTCCATACAGAGTATCACCAGAAGAGTCGGCCGAATGCAAAAACCGTAAATACCGGTGTCTTCACCAAAGGAGCCGATGACGTTGATTACTATGGAAGGTTAGAGAAGGTGTACGAGCTGACGTTCAATCGTACGAACCTAGAACTCAAGCTCGTTGTGTTCAAATGCCACTGGTTCGACCCACACACAGGACCACACGGTGGACAGAGAAGTACCCCTTCCATTGGGTTAGTCGAAGTTAGGCCTTCAACCACCTATAGCGGAGCCGATGTCTTTATTGTGGCTCACCAAGCCAAGCAAGTTTATTATTTGCCCTACCCATGTCAGAAAGAGGGACTCAAGGGATGGGAAGTCGTGTTCCAGGTATCGCCACATGGTAAGCTACCCATGCCCAATGCTGACGATTACAACAACATTGACCCTGTAACATACGAGGGAATTTTCTATCAAGAGGAAGTGGACTTTGGGGACTTTGATTTACAACCGGGTGGTCTTGAGAATCTCGAGAACGATGCACAAACTCGTGGTGAGTCCGTGGACAATCTAAAGGACATAGATATGCTCGAGAAGTTTCATGCGGGCAAAGTCAACGATGACGAGCCTCCACCGTGCGAGGAGCCTCCAACTTACTACTCACGTGATAGCGATAGTGATAGTGAGAATGAGAACCAAGCTAATTATGAGAGTGATGATTCGAGGTGAGGGTCTATATTTTATTATGTCTTTTTGCTTAGTGATGATTCGAGTATTTATCTTAGTGTCTACATTTATGCGTCTCTATGCTTACACGTCTTTATGCTTAGTGTCTATATTTTATTATGTCTTTTTGCTTAGTGATGATTCGAGTATTTATCTTAGTGTCTACATTTATGCGTCTCTATGCTTACACGTCTTTATGCTTAGTGTCTACATTTTATTATGTCTTGTTTGCTTAATTGTTTTCTCTTTCTCAATGCAGGTGATTCAAGAATATGAGCCAAGGCAAGGAATCTTCGGCGTCCTTGCTTAGGTCGCTGAGGCAAAAGAAGGTTACGCGAAGTGGAAGACCATCAATTCCCAATTCGCGTTACCCCGAGACCAGCGATGCGAGCGATGCGAGAGGAGGACGAGGACGGCGAGGACGAGGACGAGGAGGACGAGGTGGCAGGGGAGGTGGAGTAGACTTGGAGCCACCACCCTCCGCTTCTGGCGACGTGGCTTCCCAGTTGCAGTTGGAGGCCTCGTCTAGAGACGAGCCGGAGACGGAGTCTAGAGACGAGGCGGAGTCTCGACCGGAGGCGGAGGCGGATGCCGAGGCGGAGGTGGAGGTGGAGGCGACAGGGAAGCTGAGGATTCGTGGGGAAGCGGGAGTCCCCGGTCAGGCACAGGAGCCTACTACCGAGGAGGGGAAAGCCCTCATCCAGCCTAACTGTAAAGAGTAAGTGTACTAATTTTGTATTTTTGAACATGTAATTTCATTTTGGTCATAACAATTTGGTATATGTACTAATGTTTGATATTATTGTGCAGCAATTGGACCTATCCCAAGGGGACTCGCCAGCCTTCGAGTTTGCTTGGAGCTCTTATTCGGCACTTTTGGCCGGGCTTCTACACTCCTGCCGGCGGCCTCGAGAGGAAGCTAGCCATTACTTGGCTTGACTACGAGGGTGCTCCGTCCCCGGGCTTCGAGAGTGCTGCTGACGCTGTTATCACCAAGTTTTGGGTAAGACATATTTCTCGAGTTTCGTTCATACTTGATTAACCCACCGTGCTAACTCATGACTCCCTCAATTTCTTTATGCATATTTGAAGTGCTTTTACCGGGTGCTGGAGGAGCACAGGGCCGAGGCGGACAGGAATTTGCACAGGGCTTGTGTGAGGTTGACACGGCAGCAGTGGTACAACCAAAAGCACACATCCATCAGCGCTTTCTGTTCTGAGAGGGGCATTAGGGCTTACAAGGCGCAGATTGTCAAGAACCCGCCGCAGTTGACCGTCGAGGATTACATGTCGGTAAGTAATCTGTCAATGAAATTCTATATTGCGTATTGCATTTTCAATGATATTACATTATCTGTTCTTTACTTGAGTATTGCATTTTTAGGTAATGCCTCTGTGGGCCGATGGAAAAGATGATGCTTGGGAGGCGCTGGCTAAGAGGTGGACCGGGGAAGACGCTGAGTTCGCCGCCGTGAGCGAGCGGAACAAGAAGAACCGAGGCTCCGATGGAACACACAGTGGGGGAAACCTCAACCATGGGCGTTTCAAGGAAAGGCTGGTATGTATATACATGGAGCTACCTGCATTTATTTCCCGTCATATTGCTACTTGATACTAACATTTCTTTTCCGATGCAGGAGGCCGCTTCCGGGGAGCAGCTTAGTGACATGTCAACTTGGAAGAAGATGAAGCAGAAGAAGCTTGATCTAAGCGAGCCTCAGCCCTCGCTTCCCAAGTACTACGGCACAGCCGAGCAGGACTTGGACGCCTACTGCACGACGATGCACGAGTTATACCCGGAGGTGGATGACCCCCTTGAGCAGGAGACCGACGAGACTGCGTTGATCCTGTCGGGGCACGGGCTGGAGCATGGCCGTCCGCGCGTTCTTAGTGCGGTGGTCAGGCCTGGCAGGACCTTGACGCAGGTCAAAGCTACCATCCCCGTCGGCACCACTATCCCGCCTCCTCGACAGCCTCGTCAATCCCGTGATGTAAGTCTTTCTCACTATCATCCTCTTTCCGATATTCCTTCCTGCATGGCTAAGTTGACGAGATTCATCACTTTTAAATTGTAGCCTGATTTCGAGGACGCCTACGATGCCGCTCATGCGAGCTACGTTGAGGACATCGCTCAGTGGAACGAGAGGGATCAGGCCTACGCCGCGTACATGGATACGTTCCAAGCGGTAAGTTTCGACCTTTACTTTTGCAAAAGATCACAAGTCCCAATTCCCCTAGTTTGAATCTTTGGCAGATGTTTGCTCGCACAACCCTTTATTTCTACAACCCTTGGCAGGCTACGATTAGGTTTATGCAAACTGGAGAGCGGGGGGACCCGATAGGAGCTGCGCCTCCTAGGCCCGGGCCGCCGCCAGTCTTTCCTTCGAGGGAGATGTTTGCTCGCACATATTACACATCGAACCCGGTAAGTTCTTACCAAACCAGTGGTTACCGCTTTCCTTTTGCCTCGCAAGTTCCTTACTCTTGCTCGAACATGTAGGGAACGGGATCATCCCGGGCCGCTCGTGCTTCTCCTAGTGCCTCGCCAAGCTCACCGGCTAGTCGCGCTTCTCCTTCGCCCGATCCTTCGCCTGGTGCTGGTTCTCGTGGTGGCTCTACTTCGGCCACGCCGCGCCAGCGGTCGCCTGTCTTCACCAGGGGAGATCTTGGGTTCACCCCGTCTCCACCACAGATGTAGGATGATCTTCCGGCTGGTGGGTTGCATGTTAGATGATGAAACCATGTAGGATTGATCGGAACCATGTATGATATAGGATTGATGGAACCATGTATCGTGTTGATGTTTTGTATGCACTTGCTGATGTTATTATGCTCGTAATATATCTGTTATTATTGCTGCATTAATTCTGTATTTTTTGCTGCAATTTTGGTACTGAAATCACCAAAAAAAAAAACTGGCATGAGTCTGTGCCGACGGCATTGCCGTCGGCACAGCATACGCCGACGGCATTGCCGTCGGCACAGCCTGTAGGCTGGCCTGGCCGATGTCATATGGTCGACGCTGTGCCGACGGCAATGCCGTCGGCATACGCTCCGACTCTGTGCCGACGGCAATGCCGTCGGCGTATAGCCGCATGCTGGCCTGGCCTGTTGTGGGCCCCACATCTATTACGCCGACGACACGTAAGCCGACGGGGCATACAGGGCCGTCGGCACATCTTACGCCGACGGCCAAAGTAGACGCCGACGGCGATTTGGTCTACGCCTACGGCAGGTTACGCCGACGGCCGTACGCCGACGGCAGCCGTCGGCACAGCGTACGCCGACGGCTATATAGCCTATGCCGACGGCTTTTAGCCGTCGGCGTACTGAGTTGATCCTGTAGTGATGATAGAACAATTGTTGGCTATTCTGCAAGTAGCCTTTTTAACATTCATCTGCATAGGGTGGAAAACAGAAAAATAGCGAATTAGGATAGACTGACATTTCTTCATTTGCTAAATATAAAAGGTCAAGCTGATCCACTAATGGATATTATTCTGATAGCAATATACCCAAATGAGACAACAATGAGCTTAAGCGGACAAAACTTCAGTTAAATATAATCTACAGATTGCATACTAGGAATAGGTCTATAACTCCTTTTTTGCGGGTAACTTAGTGGAGCACAAGCAGACAAAACGTGACCCATTACTCTACTAGTTTCTCCATGATCCACACACTACTCTACAATCTACATACAGCTAACTAACTTCACTCAGCTCGGCTACTAACTGGACCATACTAATCGAACTGCATGCATGCTGACTACATCTACTGGACCTATCCTTGCGTCCTCAAAATGCATGTCTTGCTCCTCTAATCGACATGCCAACTTACTCGTAGTGCACACATGCACGTTTACATGGCACATGTCAAGATTAATTCTGACATAAGCATGAGGCCACATGGACCTGACAGATGGACCTAGTGATTATGAAACCAATATAATTTTAATAATCACTACAGTCTGCCTTATATGCTATTAGGCACAAATTTGGGGTGTGACAATTAATACCTTTGGAAGGCTGGTGTCCGGGATCTACAGTACATGATAAGGAATTTTCTTCCACTGGAGACTGGACCTCAAAATGCATCCTTCATTTGCCCTTCATTTTTTGTACGTTCACGTGTGCGGGAAGGTGTATACATTAAAAATGAAATGTAAAGTTGCACACAAAGAGGTAGGACATGGGCATGTCCAGTTGCATATCAGGGAATGCGTAGAAGTGTCTGGGAAGACCTCACCAGAAGGTGGGGAAGAGATGGACGAGTGGGCAGGGGTGTCGCTGGGCACTGCCGCTGGGAGCTCGTGAGCAAGTCTACAAAGCACGCCGGTGCCAAGAGGAAAAATCCTAAAAACCAAACAGTTTAGACAATTGGGCTTAGGATTACAATCAGAAAGCTACTAGACAGCAGATAATTATTTGCAATCGCCATTACAAAACTAACTAGGCTATGTTAATACTACATATAGTTTATCTACCAAGAATATGAAAGGACTCGACATCCTACACCCAAAACACTAAGCGTACTATCTGTGAGATTCGATCATGAAACTTATATTTTGTCATAGAATCATTATACTTGCCATTTGCATCATATGGAGTTATAGAACGAACAGAAACATAAAACAAATTCTTCAGTGTGTTGGTTAAGTACCAGGAATACCAAATGGACAGCTTTAGTTATAGCTGAATTTTCGAAATTATTTAGAAAGTATTAGGAAATCATCACATTAATGAGAATGGATTCAAGTCCAAGTTATATGGCTAGATTATGATTTTGGCTATCATCTCTAGCTGGGACTAGTAATATAAATGCTTTTGCTTATACAATCTATAATTTCTAGACTCTATGATCTGTTTGTTAAAAGAATACCTGTATAATACATAGAGCAACATATTGGAGCTCAGAAGGTTGGAGTATGTGAGAACTGCATCAGCATAAATAGTTACATGGAGAGAATTTAACTTGTATAGCAGAAGTACATAATTGTGTCAACAGAGACAAAATAACCTTGCAGAGATTGTGAAACGTTCAGATAATAATATGCTCAGAGCATGGCAATAGTAATCAACCCGATAATGGTAAACTAATTATATTTTTTCCAACAGCGAAGAGCTCACCGGTGTCGGAGAACTGTCCCAGGAACTGGGTGTGTCTCACGAAGGATCGGGTAAGGGGCTGAACACGGAATCAAACAACCCTCAACGTGCCTCGGCGACGGTGCTCGCCTGGATCGCTGCGGGGAAGCACTGCAGAGAGGAACACACGGTCTTACCCAGGTTCAGGGCCCTCTAGGTGAGGTAAAACCCCTACGTCCTGCTTCGGATTGTATTGCACTTGCTTGGAGAGGTTTCAGTACAGGGCGAGCTTGGCGAGCTCTGGGTGGCTAACAATGGCTACTGCTAACCTCAGATCTAGGGTTTGGGCTTGTGAATCTTGGAACCCTTTGCCCGAACGGGCTCCTCCTCCTTTTATAGGCGTCTCGGGCCTCTTCCCCCAAAACATCTTGGCGGGAAGGGCTACCACATGGCGACGAAGGAGGAGGCGCGGTGCACAATAAAGGTAGAGTTCACCATAAAGGTGAGGTCCATGGACGCGGTCCACGGCAGGGGGCAGCGTCACCAAAGCTGGAAAAGCCACCGTCCAGCCAGGACGGTGGGCTGGCGCTGCTGAGGTGGGAGGTGTCCCACGATGACGTCGCCCTTGGAGTGTAGCTGCAGACGGTTCCCTTATCACCAAAGTGGCAAGTCTCGTTGTCCGCTTTGCTTGGTGCAGCTTTGTTGACTCCTTTATACATAGGTCCCTCGCCAAGGGAGAAAACCCTCGGCGAGGAGAAAAGGTCCCTCGTGAGGGAAAAACCCTCGCGAGGCTCGCCAGGCTTGGAGAGCCTGGTCCTTAGCGAAATCTTCTGAAGAATCTTGCGGTCCCTGGCAGGCCGGCCCGTGGTACCCTGATTTCCACTGTGCCGACAGTAGCCCCCGGGCCCGCGATGGGCATGCCGAGGCCCATGGATGGAGGCGAAGCGTCGAGGGCCAACGGTGCCTGCCTGGGCCGCGACACGTGGAGCGCAGCGGTTGCGCCCGAGGCCACGACCTCCTCGGCTTCAACGGGCGACATGGTGGGGCTCGCCACGACTCGGGAGCCGGTCAATAAAGCCTGGGCACGCAGACGGCGCCCGTCACTTCTCCCATAACTCCTCCGCACACTTCTCCCAACGCCTCCAATCTCTCCAGAGCGCTCCGGCTTCAAATCTCCTTCTCCGGCGACCGATGGCGCCCAAGAAAGCAAACATCAACCCGAAGGGCAAAGCCGCGATGCGGGCCGGCACGTCTGCGGCGGCGGCGCGCAGTGCTGCTCTCGAGGGGGCGCTGCCGTAGACCCGCGTCACCGCGGCGGTGATAGCAAAGGTGGCGGCGGCGAGCACCAACGAGCACGGCGCCACCGAGATGAGGCCGGTCGGCAGCAGGCTCACCGAGGGGTACTACCCCATCTTCCTCCATACTCTCTACGCCGGTCTTGTTCCTCCCTTTTCCGATTTCCTCTTGGCGATTCTGGAGGTGTACCAGATTCAACTTCTTCATCTTTATCCCAACTCCATCCTTATCCTCGCCATCTTCGCCCACCTCTGCGAGGCCTACATTGGCATCCGTCCCTCGGTGGCGCTCTTCCGTAGCTTCTACTCCCTTCGGAGTACCGCCTCCAACGAGCGGCTCGGCTGCGTCTCCTTCCGCATCGCCGCCGCCAGGAGTGAGAACTACATTCCCATTGCTTGGTGCGGTGAGAACGCCATCACCAAGGTGACGAAGAAGGTGGAGGACTTCCGCAAGAAGTGGCTCTTCGTCGACACCAAGAAGACAAACCCTCTCCTAGAGGTGCCCGAGGCGCCCTGAGGAAGTGGGCGCGCTGGGCGAGCGCAGACTTCAGGGGCCCAAGGCTCAACGCGGTGTACGAGTGCATCCGGTGCCTCCGCGAGGTAGGGGTCACCGGCCAGATGGTAGCAAGAGACTTCACGAGGCGCCGGATCGCTCCTCTCCAGTGGCACTCCGAGCCGGTGTGGCGGTACTCAGGCAAGGAGGACAGGATGCGCCTGTGCTCGGACAACTTCTTGCCTGAGGTGCTACGCCAGATCATGGGGGTCCTCTTCGCGACGACGGAGATCCCGTCTCCTACCCGCGACGAGGCCCGGCCACTCATTAGCTTTGCCGAGGAGAGCATCGAGGAGCAACGCAGGTGCATGCCCGTGTTCGACGAGTGGGGAATTGTGCCCGCGGGGCACCGCGGGCCTCGTCCCAACCCGTGGGCGGTGGAGCCGGAGTACATGGACGAGTCTCCGGAGCCGGATGAGGTCGAAGCGTCTGTCGAGAAAGAGGCCTCGAGAGGCGTGGATCCCTTCGGCGAGGATGAGGCCTCGAGAAGCGTCGACCTCATTGGCGAGGGCGAGGCCTCGAGAGGTGCCGACCCCTCAAGAGGTTCCGCCGGCTCCGCGAGGAGCGCTCCCGCCGAGGTGGACCTCCAGGTGATCTCCTCCAGCGATGAGGAGGATGCCTTCCGCGTTGCCCGCTCCTGATGTGCCGGAGAGGAGGAGGAGACGAGCGGCAGCGGGGGAGGACGCTGCGAGCCCCGCTCCAAGGCCATCCACGACAGGAGAGCCGCGGTTGCGAGGAGCGCTCCTCGCGAGGAGGCGAAGGTGCCTCAAGAGGAGGCCGGAGCAAGCAACACCCAACCGCCCAAGGCGAAGAAGAGGGTGTGGAGGATGGTGGACGAGTAAGTCCTGATTTTTTTCCTTCCTCATTTGGTGTTTTGCTTCTGGAAAACCCCCTTGAAGGATCTTCTACTTGTCTTTCTTTCAGGCAACCTGCGGAGCCAAAGAGGCAGCGGCTCCGCAAGCTTGGAGAGACCGCCAGCGTCGTCGCGGAGACGCCCGCGGCTGACGAGCCGCGGCAGGTGGCTGTCCCTCCCGCGGGTGAGCACCGCGCGGAGGAGGCGGTTGAAGGGGCGGCGCCATCGCCGGCTCGGGCGGCGACTCCTCCCGTGGTGGAGCACCGCGCGGAGGAGGTGATCGAAGAGGTGGCGCCGCCGTCGCCAGCTAGGGCGGCGACTCCTCCCATGGCGGAGCGCCACGCGGAGGAGGTGACCGAAGAGGTGGCGCCGCCGTCGCCAGCTAGGGCGGCCACTCCTCCCGTCCAGCAGGAGACGGGGGAGGAGAGGGTGGACGAGGAAATCGTCATGGAGCCGCCTCCAGAGGCGGAGGAGGCTCCCTCAAGAGGGGCCGATGCGCCCGAGACCGTGGCGGACGCGGCCGCCACGGAAGGGGCAGGAAGCACCCCTGAGGAGCAGGAGGCAGAGGCACCTCCGGAGCCCACAGGCGCCGGAGCTGGGGGCGAGAAAACGCCCAGCCCCCAGAGGGCACCTGAAGCGGGCGACGAGGGAGGCGCCCACACGAGCCCCCAGGCCGCACCAGAGGCGGCCGCGAACCCGAGGCTGGATGCCCCGGGTGCCTCGACGAGCGTCGAGGCCTCTGCACCCCGCGACGACGCGGGGACCTTGGCGACGCGGGTGCCGCGCCCTCGTGCGGCCCGCCGCAGCGCTGTCTTCGGCCAAGCGCGGAAGGCGCTTGACGAGTTGGAGGTGCAGCATGCCGAGGAAAAACTCGCCAGGGAGGAGGAGCGGGCAAGGCTTGGCGAGGCCTGGGCCCTCCTCCACGAGAGGGTGGAGATGTGCCGCCGGCAGGACACGGCGGCCCAGGCGGCGCGCGAGGAGGCGATCCGCTTTGCCAAGGAGACCCACGACAGCGTCAAGCGGGAGGCGGCGGAGGTCATGGACCAGCTGGACGCCGCTCGGGAGGCGCTCGAGGTGGAGACTCCCTCCAAGCACCAAGAGATAGCGGCCGCGGAGCAGAAATTCGCCGCTGAGTCCGAGGTCGCAAGGGCCAGCTTGAAGGAGCTCCGCGAGCTGCTGGATGCTCGCGAGGGGCAGCTGGCGCCGCGCGAGGCAGAGCTGGCGCGACGCGAGGGAGAGCTCTCCCTCCGCGAGAAGGAGCTGCGCCAGCGCGAGGAGCAGGTCCAGCTGCTCGAGGAGGACCAGGCCACCCGCGAGGGGCAGCTGCAGGAACGCGAGGGCCTGGTGGCCCAGAACGAGGCCACCTACGCGGAGCGCCACGAGAAGGCCAACGCCAACTTCGCGGTGAAGCAGAAAAGAATCCAGGAGGAGGCCGACACCAAGGTCAAGCTCATCCGCGAAACTCTCTCCAAGGATTATGATGAGAAGGCCACGAAGCAGGAGGACCGCTTCAAGTCCAAGCGTGACGAGCTCCAAAACTGCATCAAGGAGCTCGAGCAGGAGGAGAAACGGATGACCTCCTGCCTCGAGAAAGCCAGGGAGGCCCAGGCCCGCGCGGAAGGGAGAGCCGCCGCCTTGGAGAAGGACTTGAGCGAGCTCCACCAGCAGGTGGGGCCGGTCGTGAGCCTCGTGGAGCAGGCACGGGACACCGCGCAGCATGGACGGACCATGACGCGCCAACGCCAGCTCATGCTCCAAGGCTTGGTGGCCCGTGCGCGCGCCGTTGGGGACGACCTGAGGATCGAGGTTCCCCCCTTCTCCGCAGGGAGCGACGACGAGGCCGCATACACGTTCTTCTTCGAGCAATTCCTTGGAAAGCTTGAAGAGACCGCGAAGGGCTTCGACGAGCGCGTCGTGGAGGAGAGCCGCGATCTCCTCGTCATCGCCACCAGCCGCATCTTCAGCAACCTCGCGAGGCTCCAGCCCTCACTTGACCTTGAGGCCGTGATGGCGCCGCCGGTCGTCATCAGCAACAAGGCGCGGGAAGCCGCCGATGCGTACGCCAAGAAATTCGACCAAGTCGTGGTCGATGGCGACGACGAGGAGGATGCCCTAGAGGAGGAGGCGGAGGCTGCCGTGGATGTAGCGGGCACCTCAGGAGGCGCGACGGCCTGAGTTCTCCTGTATCTGGACGTGCAGAGGCACAGATCATCTTAGCATTTATTTGTAATAGCCTTGTAAAGACTTGTTTTAAGCTTTGTTTGGAGTGTGCTTGTGAATGTCCCTCGGGAGGCCCTTTTGTCTTCTTCCCTCATGTCTTTTTCGCTCTACGTCTTAGGACCCTCTCTTAGCGCTACACCACCGCCGCTTCGGTATGTGAGAGTCAGGGCTCCGCAAGGCCGGGGAGTGCGTGAGGCCTCAAGAGGTAAGAGCCCCCAAGTCGCGATGCTTGGGGCTCCCCTTCAACGCGCAAGCAGCCCATGGGGCATAGGAGAGAGAAAAGAGGCTCGAGGGGCAAAAACCAGCGAGAGAAAATTTAACCAAGTGTTTGGACTTAGCTTCGCGAGGCGTTTTTGCCTTGGAGAGGATGTTGGCTCCCCGGCGAGGCATTTTTTTGCCTTGGAGAGGGTGTTGGTTCCCTGGCGAGGCGTTTTCGCCTTGGAGAGGGTGTCGGTTCCCAGGCGCTTGCTTTGGACCTGTTTTCCTGCGCTTTAACAGATAGGCGTACCCACAAGCAATACATAGCTAGATAACTTATGCGCGCTCGTAGGTTCCTTCATGAGTGTCTCGCGAGGAGAACAGGCACCAAGGTCCTTGGTGAGTTGACGTGCACGGGAGCCGGCTCATGAGTTCAGAGCTCCTTGGGAGTTGACATGCATGAAAGCTGACCCGTGAGTTCAGAGCTCGGATCCCTTGAGTTTGAGGCGCTGCCGGGATGCTCCCGTGGCATGGCACCATGTCCAGCCCCCGCTCGCGAGACACACAGGAGGGATCATACGAGCAAGGATGAAACAGCAACAACATAAAAGCTTACCGAAGCAACAACATATGCTGGCGCGAAGCGCAAAGGTTCAAAGTGACCTGAAACGGAGGTTCATTACACTGGCGTGGCCAGAAACACAAAAAATCCGCCATGTCGGGCATGGGGTTCCACATGCTGTGGCTGAGACTCTCGAGGGGGCGTGCTCGAGGCGACGCATGTAGAGAGAGCTCAGAGGGGGCCCCTATGCGGGGGTGGCTTGTAGAGCCTGCGGTCAACCATGGCTGGGCATGGGGATCCACCTCGCCAAGGCATGGTGCTTGAAGAAGTCACCTTGCCGAGGCGCGGTGGCTTGGGAGTCTTCTCGAACGGCCCGCGGCAACGTATAGTAGAGAGGGGAGCCCGAAGTTTTTCCTCGTGGAGGATGACGGCGCGAGGCTCTCCCTTGATGCAAAAAATTGCTCGTCGAGGACGATCAGGGGTAGAACTTGCGCAGGTGCTGGATGTTCCAGGGGTTGGCGACAGGGATGCCGTTCTCCGTCTCGAGCCGCGCGGAGCCAGTCCTGGCGATGTGGACGACCATGTAGGGTCCTTCCCACATTGGCGAGAGCTTGTGGAGGCCTGCCCTGGAGAGGATTCTCCTCAGGACGAGGTCTCCTGCTTCGAGAGTGCGCGGGCGGATGTGGCGGCTGTGGTAGCGGCGGAGGTCTTGCTGGTACCTTGCCGCTCTCAGGGCCGCATTGCGGCGGAGCCCTTCAAGCAGCAGGAGGTCGTGGTTGCGCAGTTCGTCCTGCTCAGCCTCCTTGAAGGCCAAGACTCGAGGAGAGCCATGAGTGATCTCGCTGGGGAGGACGGCTTCAGCACCATAGACGAGGGAGAACGGCGTCTCACCCGTTGGCTTTGTTGGCGTGGTGCGGATGGACCAGAGCACCGAAGGGAGCTCATCGATCCAGTGCTTGCCGCTGGCCTTGAGGCGGTTGAAGCTTCTCGTCTTGAGGCCCTTGAGCACCTCGGCGTTGGCTCGCTCAGCCTGCCCGTTGCTTCGTGAGTGCGCCACCGAGGCGTAGCAGATTTGGGCGCCGAGGCTGCCGCAGTAGGACTTGAAGGCGCCGCTGATGAATTATGAGCTGTTGTCGGTGATGATGTGGTTGGGCACGCCGAAGCGGCAGACCAGGCTCCTGATGAATTTCACCGCCGACTTCGCCGGTATGGTGTGCACGGGTTCCACCTCAGGCCACTTGGTGAATTTGTCGATGGCGACGTAGAGGTAGCGGTAGCCCCCGAGCGCTCGCGGGAAGGGTCCCAGGAGGTCCAGCCCACAGACCGCGAACGGCCAGGAGAGCGGGATGGTCTGGAGTCCTTGCGCGGGCTGGTGGATCTGCTTGGCGTGGAATTGGCAGGCGTCGCAGGATTGAACGATTGCGGCTGCATCTTGAAGCACTGAGGGCCAGTGACCTTGCCTGCGAGGGTGCGCGAGGACGAATGGTGGCCACACTCTCCGTTGTGGATGTCGTTGATGAGCTGGCGGCCTTCCTCGGCAGGGACGCACCGCAAGGCAACCCCATTGGGGCGCTTACGGTACAGGTCTCCGTCGTGGAGGCAGTAAGACTTGGCCTGGCGGGCAATTCTTTCGGCTTCAGCGTCTTCTTCGGGGAGGACTCGATTTTGCAGGTAGTTCTTGATCTCATCGATCCAACCAGTGTCTTGTCGTACCAAAGTCATCAGCAAGCGATCGCCTGAGGGCAGCCCGCAGTTTGGTGCTCCACTTGATGGGGCTAGTGGGAGCTCCTCGTCGATGCTGATATTGGCCACTGGCTGCTTGACTGAGGCTTTGGTGAGTCTCTCCTCGAACACTCCAGGCTTCTGGGCTTCCCTTCTTGCTGCTCGCCTGGCGAGATCATCTGCTTCTTGGTTTTCTGCTCGCGGGATGTGCTTGAGCTCCATGCCCCTGAAGTGCTTCTCCAGCTTGCGTACCTCTTCAAGGTAGGCCACCATGTAGGTGTCCTTAGGCGTGTAGCTTTTGTTGGAGAAGTTGACGAGGAGCTGAGAATCGCCCTTGATGAGGATGCGCTTGATGCCGAGGGCGATAGCAGCTCTGAGCCCGGCGAGGAGGCCTTCGTATTCGGCGATGTTGTTGGAGACCTTGTCGTTGTCCTTGAAGCACAGCTGGACGGCGTAGTAGAGCTTGTCGCCTGTTGGTGAGGTGAGGACGGCACCAGCCCCTGCACACCGGGCCCCGAAGGCGCCGTCGAAATGCATGGTCCAGTGGCCTGGTTCCGTCCCACCTGAGGCTGTGGCTTCCTCCTCTTGAGGCTCTTCTTCACGCGTGTCCGTCCACTCGGCCATGAAATCAGCCAGCGCCCTTCCCTTGATGACCCTGGTGGTGTCAAACTCCAGCTCGAAAGGTTGTAGCTCGATGCCCCAGCCTGCGACACGATCTGTTGCGTTTGGGTTGCGCAGGACTTGCTCTAGGGGGTATGAGGTGACCACCTTGATGGGATGGCCCTGGAAATAGTGGCACAGCTTCCTGGAGGCGCTGAGGAGCGAGAAGAGGAGCTTTTGTTGCATGGGGTAGCGCTCGCGAGCGCCCCGCATCACTGTGCTGATGAAGTACACGGGATGCTCGACGAGGGTAGTCATTGGCGTGGCAGCGGCTGGCTCCTCTCCTAGCTCGGTGGAGTCCTCGGCGAGGGTTTCTTGAGGCCCCACTTGTAGAGGCTTGGCATGAAGCTGGAGGCTTGACGAGGGTGCTTCCTTGTCGGCTGGTTCTGGGCTTGGTGAGGCGGAGTTCTGCTTGGCGAGGACTGGCTCTTCCCTTTCAGCCACCAGGACCGCGCTTGCCGTCTGAGGAGTGGCTGCAAGATACAGCTTCAGAGGCTCGCGAGGGCGTGGGGCAACCATGATGGGTGGGCTCGCCAGGTATTTCTTCAGGTCCTCAAAGGCCTTTGCTGCTTCAGGGGTCCACTTGAAAGGGCCGGACCTCTTCATGATCTTGAAAAATGGCAGCGCCCTCTCGCCGAACTTGGAGAAGAAACGGCCAAGGCTGGCCATACATCCCGCTAGACGTTGCATGTCCTTGAGGCGACGAGGAGGCTGCATTTCTTCTATGGCCTTGATCTTGTCAGGGTTTGCTTCAATGCCGCGGTGGGATACCAGGAACCCGAGGAGCTTGCCTGAAGGGACCCCGAAGACGCACTTGGCGGGGTTCAGCTTGATGTTGACCTTGCGCAGGTTGGCAAAGGTCTCCTCGAGGTCCTGGATGAGCGTGCTTTCTTCGCGAGTCTTGACCACGATGTCATCGACGTAGGCCTCTGCATTCTTCCCCATTTGAGCCCCCAAGGCGATCCTCATGAGGCGCTGGAAAGTGGCGCCGGCGTTCTTCAGGCCGAAGGGCATGCAGACGTAGCAAAACACACCACAAGGGGTGAGAAATTCTGTCTTCTCCTCGTCCTCCTTCGCCATCTTGATCTGGTGGTAACCAGAGAAGGCATCCAGAAAACAGAGGAGCGCGCAGCCGGCGGTGGAGTCCACGATCTGGTCGATCCTCTGGAGGGGATAGGGGTCCTTGGGGTAGGCCCTGTTGAGGTCGGTGAAGTCGATGCAGAGACGGCTTCCTCCGGTGTGCTTGGGGACGACCACACCGTTGGCGAGCCAAGTGGGATGGACCACTTCCTTGATGATGCTGGCCTTCTTCAGTTTCTCTACCTCCTTGACGATGAAATCTTGCTTCTCTGGCGCCTGGCGCCGCGCCTTTTGCTTCACAGGGCATGCGTTTGGACACACGGCTAAGTGGTGCTCGATCACCTCCCTCGGTACTCCAGACATATCTGACGGTGTCCATGCGAACATGTCAGAGTTTGCCCTGAGGAAGGCGACGAGCGCGCTTTCCTATTTGGGAGGCAGGTTGGCGCCGATGGTGACGCTAGCCCCCGAGCCGTTTGCCTCAAGAGGCACTTGCTTCGTCGCGGCCTTCTCCTGAGAGAACAGCTGCTTCTTCTTCACGGGGGGCCTCGGGAGGGGCTCCTCATCCTCGTCAGCGGGTGACGCCACCGCGGCAACCTTGTAGGCCGCTTGCGCAGCGTACAGGGCGTCTGATACCACACCGCGGATGACGATGGTGCCACCCGAGCCAGGGAGCTTGACGAGGTTGTAGGCGTGGTGGGTCACCGCCATGAACTTGGCGAGGGTGGGGTAGCCGAGGATGGCGTTGTAGGGCAGGCCGATGTGCGCGATGTCGAAATCGATCAGCTCAGTGCGGTAGTTGGCCTGGGTGCCGAAAGTGACCGTGAGCCTCACCTGCCCCAAGGGGGTGGTGAGACCCTCAGTCACCCCCCGAGAAGGGCCTGGTGGGCATGAGCCACTCGTAGGGCACCTGCAGCTTCTCGAATGTCTCGACAGAGATGACGTTGAGGCCGGCACCCCCATCAATGAGCGTCTTAGAGACGGCGATGTTGTTGATGGTGGGAGTGCGACCAGCGGGATGGTGCGAACGGTTGAGGTGGACTTGGGGTGGTCGCTGGAGTCGAAAGTGATGGGGCACTGAGACCACTTGAGGGGCCTGGAGGCCTCAACCCCGGGAAGGGCTGCCGCGACCTCGCGAGCGAATTGCTTGAAGTGGCGGTTGGAGCTGGGGGCCTGAGCCCCGCCGAGGATGCAAGCGGCCCCGCGAGGCACCTGGTAGCCCTCATCAGTCTCGGCAGGCAAGTTGTCGTTCAGGGGCTGGGCGGCGTTGGCCTGGGGGTTCTGCTGGTAGTTGTCGTTGTAGTTGTTGTTGTTCCAGCGTCGCCCCCCGCGGCCGCCGCGGCCTCCGCGGCCTTGCTGCCGATCGTTTGCCTCGCGAGCCTCGCGAAGCCTCTTGAGGTCGTAGCAGTCCTCGGTGGCGTGGGAGTGCCTGTTGTGGTAGACGCAGAAGGGACGATCATCTTTCTTCTCAGGTCCCGCGGCTGGAGTGGCAGCTTGACGAGATTCCGGCCAGACAGGCCGGAGACTCCGGCTAGGAAATTTCTTGGAGCAAGAGAACTTTGCCATTTCTTCAATTTTTGGTGAAAGATGCTAGGGAAAAAAATGTCAATAATCCTGCAACACTTAGCATCATATTAGATAATCATTAGTGTTGTTAACTAACACACAAAACTAATAGGGGTTAGGAAATGTTCTTTCAATCTCCCCCTTTTTGGTGTTAGATGACAACACTAGGATTTGCAAAAAAAATCATATCATGTGACAAATAGCATCCGGGTTAGGAAATGTTCTTTCAATCTCCCCCTAAATGTGTGTATATTAGACAAGTTACACATATGAGAGGAAACCCACATATAAGGGAGGATGCCACAAATAAATTAAGACATGATATATCAAATACACAATCATTTGCAAACCAAATGAGACATGATATAGAGGGTTGATCTTTGAGTTAACAAGCATACCTTGGAGTGAGAATAAACGATAATTCCAATGAACATCTCACATCACAAATAACTCAACCAATAGATAATAATTGATACCACCATGTCTCAAGCATAAAACGACAACTAGATCCACATCTCACACATAAAAAGTAGCAAATGGCAAATAGAGTTCAACACCAAGTTCAACACATGAATAACAAGCTCTCAAGAAATGATAAAAGCAAATGCTTGCGCCCGACCCATGCAAATCCCACGGATAGCCTACTAGAACCATTTCTCCCCCTTTGGCATCGAGACACCAAAAAGGAAGAAAGGCGATGCTAACGGTCCCATAGAGATCACTCGGAGTCCTCGTCGGTGGCGTCATCATCATCATCCTCATCATATTGCGAGCCACTAGCTTCATCATCCTCTTCAATCTCACTTTGAACCATAGGAGCCTTGCCGGTGTTGACGGGATTGTTGGAGGAAGACGGCATATTGGAGGACACGTCCTCAAAATCAAAATCGGACCACGGGAATTGCCTTGCGTGCCAAGCATCATAGGGAATGGCCGGTTCACTACCGGAGGATTCATCATCATCAGATTCTCCCGTTGCCTTGCCAATGCGAGGGGGAGGTGGAGGTGGAGGAGTCTTGTCCCTCTTTTTCTCCAACTCCTTGAACAATTTATTTTGATTGGAGATGATTAGCTTCCTTTCCTTGTAACCTTCGTAGTGTTCCCGGTGGAGGCACACATTCATGCGAAGCACCATCTTTTCAAACCAACTAAGCTTCTTTATCCTCCTTTGCACATCATCTTTGCCCTTGCTAACCCATGAGGGAGGGTCGGCATTCTTACTCCTTCTACGAACGGGTGCCACATCTTCTTCCTCTTCTTCACTTGATGCAAATGGGACACGAGAAGGACCACTAGAAGAGGATGGCTTGTCATGCTTGAGAATTTGGAGGGAGCCGGCCTTGTGAACGGTGAAGTGCTCACGATTGAGAGTTGGCACTTGATCAAGAATTAGCATCATCACATAAGGTGCATAAATAGGATTCTTCATCTCATGCACCGCCCAATGCAACTCGCATTTGATGAAATCCATCACATCAATCTCATAACCTTGACAATTGACTCCGGCTTGAAGCACCTCATAGGAATGAACAAGAAGGTTGACAAGCCCTCCACGAATTGCATCCACATTCCCGGCTTGGGTTGCAATATTGCTTCTAAACATGCGAAGGAGGATATTGAATGTGGGAAGAAGATCCTTGTTGGAGCCAACGGAGGACTTGTTGAGGTAGAGTGGTGTCATCTTGTTTTTATCATAATGGACCCCTTCCGTGTGCATAATTCTTCCTTGGGAGGCTTCACCCATGCGGAACACATATCTAAGCAATTCACCGAACCTTGTCATTGAGGACTCACACTTCATCGGCCCGGTCATCCAAGTCAACTTGACATCATCATCTTCTCCAAACTGAACGGTCGCAAAGAATTGGTGCACCAAATGGATGTCATAGTTTTGTTGAAGCGTCATGAGGTGCTCCAACCCAAGCTTGCGAACAATCCACACGGCCTCTTGGAAATAAGGTTTGGTGCTAAGAGCGGAGAGGTTAAGCACCTTTTGCACACAAACGATGTTAGGGCCTGAGAGCTTGGCATATACCTTATTCATCACAATCTCTTGTTCCCTTCTTCAAAAATGAGGATTGTTGGAGTTTTGCGGCATATCAAAGAATGGCTGTGACCTCATAGCACGGAACTCAGATTTGTTCAACCCACTAAGGGTGGTCAAATTGTCAAATTTAGCTTTCTTGGCCCTCTCTCTAGCAAGGAATTCTTCTTCAGCTCTTCTCTGCACAGCCTCTCTAGCAGCAGTACCCGTGTCACGCTGAACCAAGCGGCCATCCTCGGTCCGATCCAAATAAGCATGATTTCCCCTCTTTTCTTTTCTAGTCACCTTATTGGGGTTGTGAGTGATTTTCTTGAGTCGATGCGAGGGTCCTGTGACTAAACAGATAGGGGGTAGCAGGGAGATGAGCATACATGTCCAGGGAAACAAAAGATGCATCAATTGGAGAATCAAAAGCACACAAACATGATCTACACCGGAGATTTCGGCCTCAGGGGCCGGAGATTCCGGCCACACCGGAGTCTCTGGCCTGGGACAGACCGGAGTCTCCGGCCCTGAGACTGAGAATCTAGGGTTAGGTCACACTTCGGTGCTGATGCTAGAAGTGATGCATTGAGATGAAAACGAGCCAGCAAGAGATTCTACACCATAGGGAGCAATACTACACACTCTATCCAAGATCTAGGAAGAAACCTAGAGAGGGAGAGAGGGAGGTACCGCTGCTCGACATGGTGGAGGTCTCCAATGGTGGGGAGGAGGTTCCCCAACGTTGGAGAGGAAGAGGGGCCGGCTGGACGGCGGATTCCGGCGGAGGGGAGCGGCCGGAGGAGCTTCACCAAGTTGGGGGCGGCAGCAGGGGAGAGGAGAGAGTCGGGGGTGGAGAGGAGTTGTGAAAACAACCCCCACCCCGATCCCCTTTTTGATCCCCTAGAATCGCCGAGACCGGAGTCTCCGGCCTAAGCACACCGGAGTCTCCGGGGTGCCGGAGTCTCCGTGGCTTAGGGCGGAGATTCTGCTCAGACCGGAGTCTCCGGTGTTAGACACCGGAGTCTCCGGCCCCCACAACTCAGAGAAGCTAGTTTATGGTGGTGGACATGTATGTGGCAAGAGGAGCAAGTTTTGGGGCAAGGAGAGGCTTGGGATAGACAACACAAACTGGGATGGTACTTCACACTCAACTTGCAAAAGCCAAAACAATAAGAGCCAAGATTGAGTGAGTTTCCCATAAGAACCAACTCTTCACAAATGAAGAGGTCGGTGGCCTAGGCCACCATGTATGAGTTTATGGCATGGCACCGCGAAGATATATCTTGGGTCCATAACCAATACTCGTCATTTAAGCTCACAATTCATGAAATGAAGATAGAGATAAATAAATTTTTGCTATAGGCATATTGGGGGGAGGGAGAGCCCAATTTATTAGGACAACACTCCCCCTAAATTCATGCCCACACCTAAACCAAGATAGAGGTTGAAGCTATAGGTGTGTATGCAAGATGGTCAAGCCAAGATCCTCGAATCCACGATATTTAGCTCATTCCTCAAATAAGTGAATCTTGCTTCATCAAGTGGCTTCGTGAAAATATCTGCAAGTTGGTCCTTGGTTGGCACATATGCTAGCTCAATGTCTCCACGGGCAACATGATCTCGAATGAAATGATGACGAATCTCAATATGCTTGGTCCTTGAGTGTTGCACCGGGTTGTAGGCGATCTTGATAGAACTCTCATTGTCACACAAAAGAGGCACTTTGTCACAATTGACACTGTATTCCTTTAAAATTTGCCTCATCCATAACAATTGAGTGCATGCACTAGCGGCGGCCACATACTCGGCTTCGGCGGTGGAGAGAGAAATACAATTTTGCTTCTTAGAAGACCAACTCACCAAGGACCTACCAAGGAATTGGCAAGCCCCGGAGGTTGATTTCCTATCATCTTGGTCACCGGCCCAATCCGAATCCGTAAACCCACGAAGAGTGAAAGAGGAATCCCTTGGGTACCACAAACCAAACCTTAGGGTATGAACTAAATATCGTAGGATTCTCTTGACCGCCAACATGTGGCTTTCTTTAGGAGCCGCTTGATACCTTGCACACACACCTACACTCAACACAATATCGGGTCTAGATGCACAAAGGTAAAGCAAAGAACCTATCATGGAGCGGTAAAGCTTTTGATCCACATCTATACCCTTTGGGTTAAGTTGTAGATGGCATTTGGTATCCATAGGTGTCTTCTTCTCCTTAGCATCGGCCATATTAAACCGCTTGAGCATGTCTTGAATATATTTTGCTTGGCTAATGAAAGTCCCTCCTCTCAATTGCTTGATCTCAAAACCAAGGAAGAACTTCAACTCGCCCATCATAGACATCTCAAACCTATCGGTCATAAGCTTTGAAAATTCATCATTAAAAGCTTTGCTAGACGAGCCAAATATAATATCATCAACATATAGTTGGCACACGAAAAGCTCCCCTTTAACCCTCATAGTAAAAAGAGTATGATCGATTTGCCCAACTTCAAATCCACGGTCTAACAATAACTCTCTAAGGTGCTCATACCACGCACGTGGTGCTTGTTTAAGTCCATAGAGCGCCTTATCAAGCTTGTAGACATGGTTAGGGAAGTTGGGGTCCTCGAACCCCGGGGGTTGCTTAACGAACACCAACTCCTTTAAGGGACCATTAAGAAAGGCACTTTTAACATCCATTTGTTGCAATTTAAAGTTATAACAGGATGCATAAGCAAGAAGGATACGAATGGACTCAAGGCGAGCCACGGGAGCATAGGTTTCTCCAAAATCAATGCCTTCAACTTGAGAGTACCCTTGAGCCACCAATCTAGCCTTGTTCCTCACAACCATGCCATGCTCATCTTGCTTGTTCTTGAAAATCCACTTAGTGCCAATAACATTGCGGCACTCTTTAGGCTTCTCAACTAGCTTCCAAACCTTGTTGCGCTCGAATTGTTGAGTTCTTCATGCATAGCTAGCAACAATCCGGATCTTCAAGAGTTTCGGCTACTTTCTTCGGTTCAAACATGGCAATGTGAGCTTGATGGTCACTAAAGTTTGCCAATTGCCTTCGGGTGGACACTTTGCCTCTCACATCACCAATCACCTTCTTAAGGAAATGTTCACGACGTGCCATGGTTCTTTCAACTCTAGCTCGACGACGGGCTTCGATATTCTCATTGCATCTTGGAGGTATCACTTGATCATCTTGATCATTTGAGTCCCCGCCTTGACCGGTAAGTTGTCCTTGATCCACAGAAAACATATCGGCATTGTTGGAAGAGGTGGAAGGACCAAGATCTTGAACTGAACTTTCTTCTGCAGGATGTAGACCGGAGTCTCCGGCGTGTGGCACTGGAATCTCCGCCCCCCGGATTCTCCGGTCAAGATGGCCGGAGTCTCCGGCCTGGCGACAGAAGGCAGAAGAGGTTGTTGTTGAGGGTCTTGAGCTGGAATATGATTAGGTGCAGCAGTGTCTCCAGTAGCAGTTGCTTGCAATTCTGATGAAGATGAAGGCTCCACTTGAGTAGAGCATTGTCCTTCTCGATCCACCACAAGGGGTTCCTCAATGGGGCGGAAAAATCCCACACCCATTCTTCTTATGGCTTCTTGAGGAATTTCATCATCTACATCGGAAACATGAAATTGCGCCACTTGGGAGCCGTTATTTTTCTCGAACACCACACTACAAGATTCTATGATACGCCGTGTGGCTTTATCATAGATTATTAAGTGTCGGATTCGGCATCGTAACCAACAAATATACCCTCTAGAGATTTAGACTCGAATTTAGTTAAGTGACAACCTTTGATCAAATAGAAAAACTTACAACCGAAGACACGGAAGTAGGAGATTTTAGGTTTGTTGCCGGTGAGGATTTCATAAGGAGTCTTGTTCAACCCTTTGCGGAAGTAGAGCCGGTTGGAGGAGTGACAAACCGTGGAAATAGCCTCCGCCCAAAAGGTCAATGGAGTCTTAAACTCCGCTAACATGGACCTTGCTATATCCATAAGAGTCCGGTTCTTCCTCTCGGCTACACCATTTTGTTGAGGGGTATAGGTTGCGGAATATTGATGACGAATGCCCTCTTCACTAAGAAACTCATTGTGGGTGTAGTTTTTGAACTCGGAGCCATTATCACTTCTAATTGCCAATATGGGGACATTGTGTTGACGTTGCATTTCAATGGAGAAGTCGATGAAGGTTTGTTGGGTCTCACTCTTCGACTTGAAGAAATAAACCCAAGTAAATCTTGAATAATCATCAACAATCACCAAGCAATACTTCTTCCCACCAAGACTAGCTTCGGGAACGGCACCAAAAAGATCCACATGGAGGAGCTCCAAGATCCTCTTGGATGAAATAATAGTCTTGGACGGATGGGGAGAATCATGCATCTTTCCTTCAACACAAGCCCTACAAACACGATCTTTGGCAAAAGAGACATCTTATTTTAGTCCAAGAATGTGGCCACCCTTGTGGAGACTTTGCAAAGTTCTCATATTGACATGGGCTAGGCGGCGATGCCACAACCAACCCTTGTCGGCCTTTCCGAATAGGCACATCGACGTACCCAACGAAAGCGACCTTTAGAGTCTTGCTCCACAAGATTACCACAACATCAATATCAAAGAAGACGGCATAACCCATCTTATTAAGTGCATGAATGGAAAGTAAATTAAAACCAAGGTCTTTGACAAGCATGACATTCGCTAAGGTGATATCCTTAGCGACTACCACCTTGCCAAAGCCTAATACCTCGGATTTTGATCGATCTCCATAAGTGACGGTTGCATGATTTAGATTTGATCTCAACTCCGTCATCAACTCCTTGCTTCCGGTCATATGTTTTGTGCATCCACTATCAAGCACCCATTTTGACCCACCGGAAGCATAGTCCTACAAGAAATCATTGCTTGGATTTAGGTCCCCATTTTTCAATGGGTCCTCTTTTGTTAGCAACAAGGGTCTTAGGAACCCAAATAGAACGAGCAATGGGTACATTTCTAGGACCGACAAACTTGGCATAGACATCCCCATAATAATCAACAAAGATAATGTAGTGAGGGTTAGTCTTTCCCGCAAAGTCACCACTAATGGTTTTGCCCCTTGTGGCACCACCATTAGCAATGTTGACCTTCTTCTTTACTTGAGGGATCCTCTTTGCTTGAGGAGCACTAGGAATGTTGGCCTTCTTAGCTTGTGGGGTCTTCTTTGTTTGAGGAGTTCTAGCATCCTTCATGAGGCTTTCCTTCTACTTTTCTTCCTCCACAAACACAAGACCAACTCTCCCCTTTTGTGAAGTGACAAAAGGTTTCTTACCTAGGGAGATGGCCTTAGCAAGATTGATCTTCTGTAGCGCCCAGACCCCAGAGCTATACAGTGAAACGTTGTGCAACCGGTCATGCTACACAATCAAGGGTTACTGGGGTTACCAATCCCAGGCCAAAACTCATTGGCAGGCGTGCTCGGAATACATCATCGGCACACAACACCTCGATCATGCCATAAGCTCAGACATCGCTTTCACGTATAACAAAGAGACCAAGACTGCGGAACAACTGGCACATCACAGACTCTACGACACAATGATATCATAGTTCAACTCATATAATTGAGAAAGATAGCAAATGACACATCAGAGGTCACTGACCCATCATTACACCAAGCGGAAGCGAATTTAAAGTTGTCTAAACAACAAGATCCAAATTATGGCCTAAGAGGCCTACAGATAAACATCCCGTGCCAGCCTGTTCCATGACGTCCCAAGCTGCCACCTGGGAACCCCAGACTACTCGTCGAAGTCAACGTAGAACCCACCTTCCAGTTCGGTGGCGTCCTCCTCTGAAACAAATAATAATCAACAAAGCAAGGCTGAGTACGACGTACTCGCAAGAATTAGTAGGGCGATATAGGCCCGATGCTGACGGAGGCTTCAAAGCTATATAAGTAGTTGTTTTGCATAAAGCTAGTTTTTCCTTCCGAAGACTAGGACTCATGGCATCGTCTAATCAGAAGGTTTTCATAAGGGGATAAGAGGGTAACACTTTTCTCTTCGGTTCACAGGGAACCTACTGTATTCAGCAACTCCACTTATCTCCACCAAGGCACTCCCTCGAATCTCCCTTGAGGAAATGAACCTTTTATCACACGTTGATTATGCAACCTCTAGCTTCCATTTGATTAAAGGTTCAGGTTATCTATGATCTCATAATCTATTCCCAAGTTGTCCATAACCGCGGACACGGCTTTTCGAAAAGATTAAACCCTGCAGGGGTGTACTGTTTTTACCATTGGTACCGTCCGACCCCTTGCCTGATCATTTAGCTCTCTTCCGGGGAAAGCCGGCAGGGCAGGCGCGGTTAAACCTTTACAAAGCATGAGACTATCCAAGGGTCATCGTGACGACAGGACAAGTTCAGCGCCTATTTCAACACCCTGCCCCATCGCCACTCCTATCACCTCCACCATCATCACCATCATCATCATCATCATCTTCATCCACACACCCGCAAATGGAAAGCGCAAACTAGAGGACCCTTGGATACGCCCGCACTAATTATTCGGTTAGTAAGGAGCCCATACTCCCACCTTTGGAAGCACGCTCGGTCTTGGTTCAAGAGATAAGAACTCACACCTAGGGGTCAGAACGAGACAAAACACCATCCCCGATGGCAACTCATCCAGCCTTCTTAGCAATTAATTTATCAACACAAGTCTCCACCACTGTCCGAACATTCCATTCACTTCACAATTATGGAAATAATCAACGGACAACTTAAGCATTCGACTGAGCATGGCTAAGCATATCTAAGCATAACATACAACAGATATGATTGATCTCCGGCCAACACATCAACCTATGGTTCATAGGAGTGGAAACAGGTAATGGTTCAGGGAGCATGCAATGATAGGATACTCTATATACTGACCAAAACTTGTTGCTAGAATCGAATGCAATATTATGGTGGATAAAATACTTGGGTAATATGAGATATGCCAAGAAGGTTAGGTTAGCTCTTGCCTTGCTGGTAGTACTGGTCGCGCTGGTTGTCAAGGTATTGTGGTGGAACCTCGACTCCAGATTCTACCGAAACACAAACAATACAAGAAAGGAATAAATAACACGAATACAAGGTGCAATGCACAATCATGATGAGATGGTCATATTATGCATTGAAAAGGTATTGGGCATGTCCCACAAGTTAAATGGAACCCCTAAATTAAATATCACAATTAACGGGTTAAAACTCCATCTTTAACTTAGTGATTTGTGTTATTTACCAAAATGTCCAGTACTGAAATATGGGTCCTAAATGCATGAAAATGACATTATTAGATAGGTATTATCCTACTGATCATTTTGGTACCTTGTTTGCATTTTTCCGATTAACGATGATTAAATGGTGATTTAAATGGTTATGCAATTTAAATCATTTTAACCAATTCGAAATTAACATCAAAGGAAAATTTATTATCATTCTGTGATTTTAACATAGATGAATAGCCTTTGAGTTGATGATCAAATTGGTATATCAGTTGCAATTTTTGGATTAATATTTATCAAGATATGATAATTTCAATTGTTGATTTAAATTCTGCCATTTTATTTATTTTTAGTAAACAACACTAATATTAAATCTAAAGGTCTCTCAAATGTCATATTCTTCCATCTTATTACTTACTGAACATTTTGAGCTATTAAACATGATTTTTGAGTGAATAAAACTCAAGTTATGGATTTTCTAAAAGTGGAATTAAATCTGCCATTTTAGTAAATTTAATTAAACAGCAAGTTAAATGCTCATTATTGCATGGAAATGGAACTAACATTTAGATGTTGTTTTCCTGAACATTTTAAGATCTTATTTATAATTTTTGGATCAAAATTCATAAAGTTATGGATTTTATAAATTCCATTTATATTCTGCCATTTTATTTAATTTAATTAAAACAGACAATTTAAGTTTAACCAAAAATCCAACTAATGGCAATAACCTGTAGAGTTTATTTAGCTGAGCAATTTAACATATTATTTGCATTTTTCTGACATATAAAGCTCTAGGTATGAATTTCCAAAATTTGAATAATTAATAGGTGATTTTGTATTTCACATTTAAATTCAAAATTTTCAATTCAATTGCATGCGTGAGTTATATATTTGAACAGGTTATGAATTTAGAAACCTTCTGATACCTTATTTGCAATTTTTGGATCTACCAATTAAAAGATATTGCATATACCAATTTTCTGTTAATTTTTGAAAATGGAAAACAGATGAACGATGACGTCATCGTGACATCATCGGAGGGCAGCGGTTCTGTTGATCTCAAATTCGTTGGCTCCGGTCGAAATTGGTCGCGGGCAAGTGTTGCACTAGCTAGAGGAGAAGGAGAGGAGCACAGGGGGCGGCGGCATGGACCATTTGGTCGCCGGAGTGAGCTCCGGTGACCATGGCGCGGCGGCGGGCGGCGGTGCTCGGTGGGACGACGGCACAGAGCAGAAAAGAGAGGGAGGAGAGGATGGGGAGCACCGTGAGCTCACCCTAGAGGTGATGGCGATGACGGCAAGGCACGAGGAAGCCGGACGGCGACGCCACGGTGCTCGGCGCGGCGGCCGTGGTTGACGATGGCGCGGACGCACGCGTCGGTTACGGGCATCCCCGGTCCGATTCCGCCGGTGGGGAGGCCGAAGGCGAGGCGGCGGAGCTCGTGGTGGAGACGGCTTGCTCCGGGGCGGCGCAGGACGGCGGCGATTGGCGCGGCAATGGCGGCGGCTCGACGGCGCACGGAGAACTCGACAGAGGAGAGCTAGGGTTAGGGTTTCTAAGGGGAAGGAGCAAGGGAGAGAGGAGAGAGCAGGGGCAGCACGTCGGGGCTTCACTTATCGAAGCAGGGGGGCCAGGATGCGAGGGCACAGGGGTGGACACGGCGACGGCCGGGCCATGGCGCCAGTGCTGAGCACTGTGGCGCCAGGGAAGAAGCCAACTTTGCAGATAACCCCCTGGAAACTTTTGAATGAATTGCAATTTGGTCCAGCAGCAGGTTTAACAATTTAACTGAGGCACCAGGACATTTTTATAAAATGTGCAAAAATTCATATAGGCTCAATTTAACTTTTAGAACCTCCACAAAATTTGGTGTTGCAATTTAAAATGTTTTGGACAGCATTTGTTCACAGGATTTAAATAAAGCCATTTTTGACAATTTCCAAAATATAATTATTTGGAGCACTTAGTATTTCCAAAAATAGTGAAATTATTCATGGAGGCTCCCACAATAATATTGAAGCTTCCCATGATTTTAGTTGAATTTTTGAATAGGTTTAACTTGGTTTCAAAAATAGGAATTGGTTTAACTCAAATTTGATGTCCCAAGTTATTTAATTGTTTGGTAAAATTTGACTTTGCCAAATCATTATGAAATGCATTCTTGGAACTTCCTGGACAAATATGTAAGCTCAAGAATATTTTATTTTGCCAATTTGAGCAATTGCATTTGGGTTGGATTTTTAGGAAGTGTTTGTTTCCTTTTAATGTTTTCCATGTGTTGCTTTATTCAACTTAATCAATTTAAATGAGTATGTCATGATGCAATGCAAAGCAAAAGTGAAAATTTTACTCATATTTTAGGGTACCAAATTTGGGCTATTACCAATCTACCCCCCTTACAAGAATCTCGCCCCGAGATTCCTAGAGTAGGAAGAGGGAAGACGGAAGCATGAGAACCCTTAACTTCAACGATCTTCTTGATCCCCCGATGATATTACTTGTTGCAGAGAGTAAGGTAACAAGCATGACGTGCCGACGAGAAAGTCAAAAGATAGTTCAAGGTGATAGACAAGTTTTCTCCAAGGGTTGGAAATATGAACTTTGGACATGACCATAAGCCATTGGGGAAAACTAGAAACAACTTGACCAAACAAAGGTCGAGCAGGGGATAGGAGAAATGACCGAGAGACATTTATAGCAAACCCACGTTAATGTTCTCCTCGATGTTCTAGATACCACTATCAGGCTTCGGAACAGCCTTCAATAGGTCATCAAGTAGAGGTCGGACCTTTAAAATTGCAAAGAGACCATAAGGGCAACTTCTAGAATAAGTAGCACAAAATCTCATGGAGAGTGGTTTAATTTTTTTCGAAAGGCAAGAGGATATCACAATAGACCTTCCAGTTAAGTAGGGCAACCACAACCTCAAACTTGCCGGATTTACACAAGGCCTATGTCATACTCTTAAGAAACACCAACCTTCATTTCTGCTTGAGATTCAGATTTGGTTAGGCGTGCGGATATTCCAGACTTGACATGTCCGAGGGAGGAGTTACAACAGTTAACGAGAGGTAAGGATTCTCAAGATTTGACTACAATGTCAAGCTCCAGGACATGAGCTAGATTGCGAGAGGGAAATTGCTTTTCCAAGCGAAACACTGTGATCTTTAGAGTTTTGAGAAGAGTCTTCATTGACCGAAGGGGTGCACCTGAACGAATGGACTAGGCAACACAGGCAACTCAGCTCGATGATATGATTACCAATCATGCTAAGAGTGCCACCAAGGTCTTTGGATTTCAAAACAATAACAATTGCTAAGAATTCCGATTACCACAACGATATGCTTCCTCGACATTCTCGAGCCCGGGTAGCTCGGAGGTGGGTGGATACGGAAGGATAAGAGCATCACTTCATCAAGTGCGTCATGAGACTAAGCACGACCTCCTGATATAAAAGAGTGTGACACTCCAAGGTTGAACAGAACAAAAGCTAGACAAGCCTCTTATTCTGCGGATTACAATACTTTGACCTGGCCGAGAAATAGACAAGGTACCGGAGTTTGTTTCTCCTAACATCCCGATGTGGAATGTATTGACGGACCACAAGGGTAACATGCTTCGGAACACACCAATGCACGATAACACTTGACTGTCAACTGATAGATAAAGGTCGGACAACAGATTAAGAGTAAGAAAATGGGCTAGCAACAATATCAAGATAATGCAGAAGCCCTTGTTAGCACTCTTTCGACAACTAGTGCCGAAAGGGTTTCAGGAATCGGTGTTACCGGAGGAATCACAAAGATAGCTGGGAAACTCGCGATGAGCACTCTTATCTTGATCTAGATGGTTTCATGACAGAATATCCAGCTATAGCTCGTGACAGAGAAGAGGTTTGTTGCCTCATTTCAATTACGACTACAACCACCAAATTGAAGATTAACTTCAAACATGGCCAACCTAACGTAGGGTTTGACAATTAACATCAGGATTCAACGGGAAATATCTTGGGTTAAAGATCAGCTTCATGTACTGGGACTCACAAATAGCATAGTGCTCACATGGGTGACAACCCTCATAAATCATTACACCAGAGCCCTAGCACAATCCGGGACCTTCGGTTCAAGATATTGGGCTAAAGCAAGGGAATTTCTTGACGATCTGCAACACTTCCTTTCTTCGGGCTTTAGAATTGGCAGACGAGCAAAGTTAACCAGTAACTAAAGATAGAACCCAACCCCGTGATCCTAAAGATTTGAATTTGCCGATGATCAGGAGAACCGTTAAATCAAATAGAGGTAAGATGGCACCGAGATCAGAGTGAATTGGGTAAGGAGTAAAAAGAATCTTAAGATGGTTTTCACAACTCCTTTTTAGGTTAAAATAGTTTTCACGCACTAGACTCGACTTCGACCAACAGAACGGGTTTCTAACAGGCAGTACTGCTCTGATACCAATTTGTAGCGCCCTGACCCCAGAGCTATATAGTGAAACGTTGTGCAACCGGTCATGATACACAATCAAGGGTTACTGGGGTTAATAATCCCAGGCCAAAACTCATTGGCAGGCGTGCTCGGAATACATCATCGGCACACAACACCTCGATCATGCCATAAGCTCAGACATCGCTTTCACGTATAACAAAGAGACCAAGACTGCGGAACAACTGGCACATCACAGACTCTACGACACAAAGATATCATAGTTCAACTCATATAATTGAGAAAGATAGCAAATGACACATCAGAGGTCACTGACCCATCATTACAACAAGCGGAAGCGAATTTAAAGTTGTCTAAACAACAAGATCCAAATTATGGCCTAAGAGGCCTACAGATAAACATCCCGTGCCAGCCTGTTCCATGACGTCCCAAGCTGCCACCTGGGAACCCCAGACTACTCGTCGAAGTCAACGTAGAACCCACCTTCCAGTTCGGTGGCGTCCTCCTCTGAAACAAATAATAATCAACAAAGCAAGGCTGAGTACGACGTACTCGCAAGAATTAGTAGGGTGATATAGGCCCGATGCTGACGGTGGCTTCAAAGCTATATAAGTAGTTGTTTTGCATAAAGCTAGTTTTTCCTTCCGAAGACTAGGAATCATGGCATCGTCTAATCAGAAGGTTTTCATAAGGGGATAAGAGGGTAACACTTTTCTCTTCGGTTCACAGGGAACCTACTGTATTCAGCAACTCCACTTATCTCCACCAAGGCACTCCCTCAAATCTCCCTCGAGGAAATGAACCTTTTATCACACGTTGATTATGCAACCTCTAGCTTCCATTTGATTAAAGGTTCAGGTTATCTATGATCTCATAATCTATTCCCAAGTTGTCCATAACCGCGGACACGGCTTTTCGAAAAGATTAAACCCTGCAGGGGTGTACTGTTTTTACCATTGGTACCGTCCGACCCCTTGCCTGATCATTTAGCTCTCTTCCGGGGAAAGCCGGCAGGGCAGGCGCGGTTAAACCTTTACAAAGCATGAGACTATTCAAAATTTTCAATTCAATTGCATGCGTGAGTTATATATTTGAACAGGTTATGAATTTAGAAACCTTCTGATACCTTATTTGCAATTTTTGGATCTACCAATTAAAAGATATTGCATATACCAATTTTCTGTTAATTTTTGAAAATGGAAAATAGATGAACGATGACGTCATCGTGACATCATTGGAGGGTAGCGGTTCTGTTGATCTCAAATTCGTTGGCTCCGGTCGAAATTGGTCGCGGGCAAGTGTTGCACTAGCTAGAGGAGAAGGAGAGGAGCACAGGGGGCGGCGGCATGGACCATTTGGTCGCCGGAGTGAGCTCCGGTGACCATGGCGCGGCGGCGGGCGGCGGTGCTCGGTGGGACGACGGCACAGAGCAGAAAAGAGAGGGAGGAGAGGATGGGGAGCACCATGAGCTCACCCTGGAGGTGATGGCGACGACGGCAAGGCACGGGGAAGCCAGACGGCGACGCCACGGTGCTCGGCGCGGCAGCCGTGGTTGACGATGGCGCGGACGCACGCGTCGGTTACGGGCATCCCCGGTCCGATTCCGCCGGTGGGGAGGCCGAAGGCGACGCGACGGAGCTCGTGGTGGGGACGGCTTGCTCCGGGGCGGCACAGGACGGCGGCGATTGGCGCGGCAATGGCGGCGGCTCGACGGCGCACGGAGAACTCGACAGAGGAGAGCTAGGGTTAGGGTTTCTAAGGGGAAGGAGCAAGGGAGAGAGGAGAGAGCAGGGGCAGCACGTCGAGGCTTCACTTATCGAAGCAGGGGGGGCCAGGATGCGAGGGCGCAGGGGTGGACACGGCGACGGCCGGGCCATGGCGCCAGTGCTGAGCACTGTGGCGCCAGGGAAGAAGCCAACTTTGCAGATAACCCCCTGGAAACTTTTGAATGAATTGCAATTTGGTCCAGCAGCAGGTTTAACAATTTAACTGAGGCACCAGGACATTTTTATAAAATGTGCAAAAATTCATATAGGCTCAATTCAACTTTTAGAACCTCCACAAAATTTGGTGTTGCAATTTAAAATGTTTTGGACAGCATTTGTTCACAGGATTTAAATAAAGCCATTTTTGACAATTTCCAAAATATAATTATTTGGAGCACTTAGTATTTCCAAAAATAGTGAAATTATTCATGGAGGCTCCCACAATAATATTGAAGCTTCCCATGATTTTAGTTGAATTTTTGAACAGGTTTAACTTGGTTTCAAAAATAGGAATTGGTTTAACTCAAATTTGATGTCCCAAGTTATTTAATTGTTTGGTAAAATTTGACTTTGCCAAATCATTATGAAATGCATTCTTGGAACTTCCTGGACAAATATGTAAGCTCAAGAATATTTTATTTTGCCAATTTGAGCAATTGCATTTGGGTTGGATTTTTAGGAAGTGTTTTTTCCTTTTAATGTTTTCCATGTGTTGCTTTATTCAACTTAATCAATTTAAATGAGTATGTCATGATGCAATGCAAAGCAAAAGTGAAAATTTTACTCATATTTTAGGGTACCAAATTTGGGCTGTTACATCTTCAACCTAGCATTTTCCTCAATGATGTTTGCATGATCACAAGTAATAGAAGTGGAGGAACTAGGCATATCATTGTTAGGCGGTTGAGCTTGAAGTTGTTCATACGACTTGGTGAGGGTAGAGTGCTCACTCTCCAAAGCTTTGTAGGCCTTGGAGAGTTTCTGTAGCTCTTTAGTTAGTCTAGAATGACCAACACCAAGCTCGACCTTTTCTTTCTTACATGCTTTGTATTTAGCAATTGCATGGTCCCGTTCTTTAATGAGTTTAGCAACAATAACATCATTAGATTCTTCTATAGATTCAAGTTGTTGCTCTAAAGAAACTCTAAGCTCATGTTCTTCTTCTAGATTGTCTTTTAAAGATGCAATTTCCATAGCATCCTCTCTTTCAATCTTACCCTTGATCTCAAGCATTTCTTGAGCTTCACCATATTGACTCATAAGAGCCTCAACATGCTTCTTTGTTTCACCTTGCATGTTAGTGATAAAATGATCAAAAGCAACAATCTCCTCTTTGATTTTAAGACTAGTAGCATCATCTATAGAACTTATAACCTTAGGAGATGAGGGAGGTGATACCTCGGTAGTCTTGGCCATGAAGCATCTTGCGGAGGAGTTGGAGACATTCTCATTGGGGGATTCAAATAGGGAAGGAGATGATGAAGAAGCAATAGCAATGGCGGCTACTTCATTTTTGGGTTCTTCTTCTTCTTCTTCTTCTTCTTCTTCTTCTTCTTCTTCTTCTTCTCCGGATGAGTACTCTTCTTGAGCAAGCAACACAATCCTTGGAGGCTTCTTGTTGATAGCATTCTTCTTGAAGAAAGGTTTCCTATGGGCGTCCTTAGACTTGTCCTTTCGAACAAGCTTCCCTCCATGGTGTTCTCTATTCTCAAACGGACAATCGGCCACAAAGTGATATTTGTCTTGACAATTGTAGCAAGAACGAACCCTTTGTCCACCCTCCTTCCTTCCAACGGTCTTGTTGACAAAATCCCTTGCCTTGGACGGGCTCTTCCAAAAGACTTTGGAGGTGAGAGCCGAGTAATCCTTGAGAGTGTCTTCAAGCTCTTTGGGATCCCAATGTGACACATCTTCTTGAGTCTCATCATCATTGTCTTGTACCACAACCTTAGCCTTCAAAGCAAGTGAAGATCCTCTATGCATTCCAATGGCTCGGGTTCGAGCATCTTCGGCATTCTTAGCGGCCACCTTGTATGCCGCCATCTCTTGCATGACCTCATTAGATGACATGAGGTGATAGTTGTGTCTTCCTTGGAGACTCTTCAAGTCGGTAGATTCAAACGGCCAAAGGGCACTCACATACTTCCTCTTTATCCAAGCATCATCCACATAGGTTGCACCAAGGGCTCGAAATTGAGTGGCAAGGGTCTTGAGCCTTCGATACATTTCTTCATGGTCTTCACCTTCTATCATGAAAAAGCCCTCGGCTTGGTTGGTCAAAGCTTCAAACCTATTCCTTTGCATGCTCTCATTACCAACAAACTCTTTAGTGAGAATATCCCACGCTTCTTTGGCGGTGGTGGCAAGCTCGATGAGAGACATGTGCTTTTCTCCCACGGCGGTGTGAATGATGTTGAGAGCCAAGTCATTGAGTTGAGAATCCACGGCTTCTCTTCTTGTCATGTTGTTTGGATCGACGGCCTTGAACCCAACTTCAATGATTCGCCATAGTTCACTAGAAGAGCCCTTGACATGAGATTTCATCATAAATTGCCAATTAGTAAAACAAGATGGATTAAACTTAGGTGGATCACCCCTATTGTTTATATGATAATGTGGCATAGGGAGGTCGGCCGAGTACACGAAAGGAACCTCATTGTACTTCGGTCTCCCACCATAAATTTTAGGAGGGGATTCATTTGTGAGTTGTTTGCCCTCCCCAAATTGTGCGGCGGAAGCATTAGCCTCTAGGGATGATGTAGCGGGTGGCATGTTAGCCTTCATGAGTTCCTTCATCATAGCACGCAACTCCCCCATTTGAGTGTCCATGGATGATTTCAAGCTTGTTTCCAAACTCTTGAGATCATCCATGGTCACCGGAGGGGTGCTACCACCCGTCACACCATCACCGTCACCCATACTCTCTTAGGCGGTTAAACCTAACTTAAGAGCCAAGGCTCTGATACCAATTGAATGGATCGTATGGGCACCTAGAGGGGGGGGGGGGTGAATAGGTGCTACACCAAATTTTAAATCTTTTTCAATTTTAGGCTTTAGCAAAACGGTAAATTATCTAGACATGCATCTACGATGAATTTACCTATATGACAAGATGGCAATTACGATTAAACAAGTAGCACAACGTAAGAACAAGATAGATGGAAAGAGGTAACCGAAGGGAAGCACGCGGAGACAAGGATGTATTCCCGAGTTCCTCCTTGTTAAGGGAGTACGTCTCGTTGGAGGGGTGTGAGCTTGCCACAAAGGCCTACTCAACTCCACAAAGGCCTCACCCTATTCTCCGATGAACTTTGCCACAAAGGCTTGGTTCCCCTTTTCACTATTCGGAGTCCTTCAAGGCGGAATCCGGAGCCCTTACACGGTTCTTGGGGCACACACCCACAACTGAATTGGGGGCTCCCAAATCAACAACACTGTCACAAATACAACAACAAATGAGCACAAAAATCTAGGGTAACACGAAGCTAACCCTAGAAACAAGAATCCTCGAGTGAACGAGGGGAAAATGAAGAACGGCTTGGTGAAGATATAGATCCGGGTCTTCTCCTTCAATCCTCCGAAGATCAACGCGTTTGGACGGAGGAATTTTGAGATCTTGTGATTTTGAGCTCTCAGATATTAGGGTTCATAAATGCTGGACGAGCTAGCTGGTCTGAGGTAGGTGGAGGGGTATTTATACCCCTCTGCAAATTATAGCCGTTGGGGATCACTTATGCCGGAGACTCCGGTCTCCTTCCGGGGTTCCTCCGGACTGGCACCAGAGGCTCCCCACACCTTGCACGCTTGATCGAAGGGCCGGAGACTCCGGTCAGGGGGACCGGAGACTTCGGCGTACCCGGATACTCCGCACCCGGGCGAAGACTTGTCGAGAACGCTGGGCTGGCCCGGAGACTCCGGTCTTGCGGGCCGGACACTCCGGCCTCCCCGGAGACTCCGGGCTTCCTCCGGGCACCCTCCGGACAGACTCTAGAGGCGCACCACACAAACTGGCGAAGGGCAGGAAACTCCAGGGGCCGGAGATTCCGGCCAGACAGGCCGGAGACTCCGGCCAGGAAATTTCTTGCAGCAAGAGAACTTTGCCATTTCTTCACTTTTTGGTGAAAGATGCTAGGGAAAAAAATGTCAATAATCCTGCAACACTTAGCATCATATTAGATAATCATTAGTGTTGTTAACTAACACACAAAACTAATAGGGGTTAGGAAATGTTCTTTCACTTGGGAGACCAACCGCACCGGCGCCACGCGCCGAGGACGCCCGAGCCCGTGCGTGCGAGGACGCCGCCGCGGAACGGAGGGCGAGGCGCATGGTCACGCTGGCGCTGGGCGACCCGCGGGCCGGCGCGTCGGGCCTCTCGGGCGCATTCCCCTCCGCCGCCGTCGCGCTCCCCTGGCTCTGCTTCCTCGCCCTCCGCTCCCATCTCCGGTAGAGTACGCCGTGGCCGGCACGGACGAAGCCCCCTTGGCCGGCTCACCGCGAAGCCCCCCCTCCCCACCCGCACGGAGGCGCGGACGAGCACGACGGCTGCATGGGCGAGCAACGGAGGCGCGGATGAGCACGACGACGAGCACGGCGGCGGCGCGGACTTGGACGGCGAGGAGCACGGCGACGACGGACCCAGCGATGCCGACGCCGGTGGCCATGGAGAGGCAGTGCCTCTCGCTGCCGCTGCCGGCCCCTCCCCAGTGCCTGGCTCGTGCTCCACGCCGTCCGGCCTGCCCTGCTCCTGCGCCATGGCCATCCAGCTCGATGACCGGCGGTGCTCGCGTCGCGGGAGCAGCCCCGGGCCATGGCCGCGTACGCCGTGACGCTGAGCACAATTTTTTATTTTTTATAGATTTTGTTATTGGGCTGAGAAGCGGGCCCACAGTCCACGTCACCCAGCAATTCTTTTCTCAGGTTTTTATTTTTTTATTTGACTGACAAGTGGGACCCACTGTCATAATCGGTGTCAATTCGCTCTAAATCACCAATCAGTGCTTTTTGCGAAAAACCAACTTCAATGTGGTAGTTTTTTGCGATTCAAATCAAAAGTGGTAGTTTTCCAAACTTAGAGCAGAAAAGTGGTAGTTCTATGCTAACAACTCGTCTCAAGGAGTGAACTCTCAAAGACTACACTTATGCTACCAATGTCCACAACTATGTTGACAGCCCGTTCCAATGCATTCAGCGCTGCACTCGAGACATTATGAATCCTGTCTGTCTTCCCAACACTTGCGATCACCAGTTCTCCAAGATGATTTCTGACTGCCACCCCCAGGACGCATGGTCATCACCTGGATAATAGGCAGCGTCGCAACTGAGCTTCAGGACACCCTCCTGTGGCGGGCTCCACTTCTTACGGTCAGTGCCTTGTATCTGCTTGTGCTTTCCAAAAAAAAAAAACTCCAGATACTCATCGGTTTGACTTGCACCGGGTTTTTTTATGGATTGGGGTTACTTGCGGTGTTACCTGGTAAGCGAATTGGTCCTCTGGAATAGATAGAGAAAGAGATAAGCTGCACCTGAGTGATCGATGCAAAAAAGGAGAAATTGCTTGTTCGGTTCAACCGTACGATTAAAAAAATTAGAAGCATATTTGAAAGAAGGATGAAACCTACTTTCTTCACATGACGCATCCTATCAAGCTTCAGCCTCTAAAAGTTTGTCTACAGTGCTATGATTGTTGACTTAACTAAATTAGACATGCATTGTGAGTAATCAAAGATCTCAACTTAATATGTACACGGATAAGATAATAAAAGATCCCAAGTACTTTATTTACAAACTCTAGCCAGGTTAGAGTTTATGTCGTCCATTATACTAAGAGCAGTGAAAATAACCAAATTTCCCTGATGTAGCCCCAACCTCAAGTAGCACTGAGAAAGTGAGAAGTCATGAATCTTTCCTAAACCTGGAACATGGGTCTTCCCTAGAAATATCACAAAAGCGCAAGCTCAAATTACATATTAGAGAACAAAGTAGAAAGCATGCTATGAGCAATTTCATGTGTATGTTGCAGTTCTAGGCAAACATGCTACAATATGAATGCAAAAAATAGAAAGCGACAAAATAGTTCTATGGGTTCTGATTATATGAAGCATCACCCATCACGGTTAAAAAATGTTTTCCCATATATACATAGCCTGTTATATTGATTCTAATCAATAAGAAAATAATAATAATACTTTGTGTTTCTACAAAGGGAGAGTGATCTATTCAACAGATGAATAGCTAATCATCTCTCTAAAAGTCTAAATCATCTACAAACTGGTGAAAGTATGTGCTTATTTAATACAAAGCCACAATTTTATAGCGAACAGATGCAGTTTGGCATTTCATATGGGCCCTACCTCCTCTCCAAGTGAAATTTGATCATAGTTTTTAGTACAGATAAATAATGCCAATCGGTTATGCATATTATCAAATACTACTCCGTGACGCCAAAGTTCATGGTAAGGAACATACAAAATCTTTAAATGCGGAACCAATTTTGACAAAATATTAACCACGCATATAAAATTATAACTACTAAATAATATGAGTAATTTGGTAAACCTGTAACATTTCAAAGTCAACCAAACTATGAATAAATACCTCATGGCGCTCAATATCCTACTGGTTCAAGGCATTGCCCTACAAAAAGCAACAAAGGGAGTGCACAAATTTGACATTATTGCACGGTAATAAAAGAAAAGGTACCCTTGCAAGGAAATATTAGTTTTCCATGAAATTTACATATTACTACTTTATCTTATAAGAACCAGTAAAATAGAAATTGTCAGGTTGTAGCTTTAGTCATATGGACGGCTGCCCCAACGGCCCCTCCTAGGTCGAAGTGGAGTACACCGTCGACGACTTCATGCTCCTGGGCCGGGGATGGAAGGCGTTCGCGCGCTCCCGTCACCTGTCCCGGGGGCAGTACTTTGCGTTCGAGTATGACGGAGACGCGACGCTCTCCGTGAAGATCTTCCGCGCCGAGGGAGGACGCCTGGACTACTGCGCGGAGAGCGATAGCAGCGGCCATAGCAGCGGCTTCGACGACGAGGACGAGGATGAAGATGAAGAAAACTCCGTCCGCGTCAAGGTCAAGGGGAGCTCGCCTTCCTGAGGGCGCGTGAGGCGGCTCCGAGGCAGCGGCCCGAAGATGTCTGTGACCTCCTTCTTGGCGGCCTCGTCGACGTACTTCTGGAAGTAGCGCCTTCCGTTATGCGGCGGTGCTCCCTGCTCGCGTAGTAGCCAATCTTTTCTGTAAAAAGTAGGTCCTTTTGTAGCTCTTGAGGTGACGAAGAACTTGTATCCTTGATGTCGCTTGGCCTTCGGGTTGAATTGGTGTGAATAAGAACGGGTTTTTTGCAAAACACGCCCCGATTACTGCACCAGTCGTACCGCCGAGGGGCAAGTGGGGAGTGAAAGGCCTATAAAAGGCTCTCTAGCCCCAAAGCTCCTCAGCTCCTCCCGACCTCTTTCACTTTCTTGCTTCTCGCTCTCTCCGCCCCTCCATAGATCGCAGAGCAATATCTGGGGAGGCAGAGATTTCCTTTTCCGGGATGTCGACGGCGGCGTCCGTGTGTCTGGGCGCGGCAGAGGCACCCAGGGAAGCTAGGGACCATGCCACTGGAGAGGAAGAAGAGGTGGCGTCGCGCTCCACCCTTGCCAAGGGCTTTTCGCGCCTAGCGGCCATCTCTGGTCCCGTGGCTTAGGAGGAAGCCCGGGTGCGCCCCCTTCGTAGGGCTCAGCTTCTGGCGGCCTTGAGGGACAAGACTGCGGGGATCCCAGGGGCGCCCGCGCTCTGGTCCGAGCTCGACGCCATCGAGCAGGTAAGCGCCGCGTCTTCTTTGACCTTTTGCACCCCTAGGGATCGGTCCAGATCTTGATTCGTTCCTTGTCGCAGGTGGACAATGATGCCATGAGCGAGGTGGTGGTCGAGATGCTCTCTCTGTTTCGCTGCCTGGCACCTGGGCGTGCAGGGATGCCATGAGGCGCCTGAAAGTCCTTCCGGGTTCCCTCCCTTTCCTAGGCGTCCCCGGGAATCGAGAGTTCTCCCGTCAGGCATGAAGAAAACAAGGACGCGCAGCTAGGAGATCTAGCTCCGAGCTGGCCTTAGCAGCATAGGCTTAAGTAGTTGCAGAACCGAATGTAAATTTAGAATTGTAATTCAGAATGTAAATTCAGAATTGTAATTCAAAATTGTAATTCAGAATGTAAATTCGGATGAATGCAACCCTAGACTCAACTCCTGGGGTCATTTCACAAATCTTCCTTTGCACTAACGTGCCGTCAAGTTTTCAGAGGAGGCCTCTTAGGTGCCAAGCACTCTACCTGTGCGCATCCCAAATGTGTTGCTAAGATGCTAACACGGCAGACGTACCCCTAAGGAGAACTATACCTTCCGGGAGTCCTTCTCCACTTTCCTCGGGTACTAGGCCAGAGGCAAACAGACCGTTCGCTGGGGTGGACGCATACCCCCGCAAAGGCTCTCATCAACTGTCAAGCATGCGCAGGTTGATAGTATATTGACTCCGAGCGAGATATTATGCCTAAGTGCAGGATGCAGATGCAAGGACTTAGCTGATTTTCTACCGCGTCTTCGATCCACCCTGTCCTTCCCGGGTACCGAACTCCTTAGCCGTGTTTCGCCGCCTGATCCTGTCCCGGGAAGGAGCTGCACACAGCAAACTTTGAGTTCGAAAAGAATGGACCCTCTCTTCTACCATGTTAGCATGTTATCCGAAGCTAACCGCAAGCACAGTTGATAGTGCATTTCTGTGATGAAGTTCGTCTCAACACAGCACTACCCGATTCCTCCTTTCCACGGCAGTACGGCATGATCAGGCGGCAGTGCCTATCCGCGAGGCCACTCACGGCGCTTCAACCGGTCAGTCACCAACACATATCAGACCCCTGCTTATGGGTTGCTAAGGATAACACGCTTGCATGCAAGAATTGAGGCTCACGGAATTGAAATCACTTATCTTTTATTCCCTTGGCGACGATTCTTACACCCTATTACAGAACACTAGCCCCCAGGGCGTGCTTTAACGGATTTGACATTGGGCGATTCATGTTCATAATTAGGGGTAGAATTTGCAAAGATTCTCGATGTTCTAGGCATTGCCCTCCAGCCTGCCTTTCTTGTCCTCCAGGTATACCGCTCCGGGTTTCAGGGTATGAGTGACCCGGTAGGGTCCTTCCCACTTGGATGACATCTTGTTCATGCCTTCCATTTTTTGCTTCTTGCGGAGTAACAGGTCTCCGGGTTGCAGTTCCCGCGAGCGAACATGATGACTGTGGTATCGACAGAGTCCTTGCTGGTAACGAGCTGACCGTAAGGAAGCTCGGTACCTACTCTCTTACAACAGGTTTATGTCATCGATCCTTCGCTCTTCTTGCGTGTTTTCATCATAGGCGAGCACCTAGGGGGATCCATGCTTTAGCTCCGTTCGCAGCACAGCTTCAGCTCCATAGACGAGGAAGAAGGGTGTTTCTCCAGTGGCTCTGCTTGGTGTTGTTCTGAGGGACCACAGTATGCTAGGTAGGTGATCAATCCATTTTTTCCCTTTATTCTCCAGCTTGTTAAAGTCTATGGTCTTCAACCCCTTGAGTACTTCTACATTGGCTCGCTCTACTTGTCCGTTGCTTCTTGGATAGGATACCGAGGCGAAACACACCTTGATGCCCATTTCTTCGTAGAAGTTGAGGAAGGCTCGACTGGTGAACTGAGTGCCGTTATCGGTGATGATTCTGTTTGGAACTCCGAAGCGGTAGACGATCCCTTCGATGAACTTGATGGCGGCCTGAGCCGTCTGGCGTGGTACTGGCATCATTTCTACCCATTTTGTGAACTTGTCGATGGCCACGAACAGGTACTCATGTCCTCCGACAGACTTTGGCACCTTGCCGACGATGTCTAGCCCCCAGACCGCGAACGGCCAGGAGATTGGTATTGGCTGCAGCGCTTGAGCCGGCTGGTGCGTGTTCTTCGCGTAGTACTGGCAGCCTTCGCAGGTCTTGACTAGCTGCTCTGCGTCGTGAAGTACTGTTGGCCAGTAGAACCCTTGGCGGAAGACCTTCCCCGCCAGCGATCTTGATGCCACGTGACTCGAGCATGTGCCTTCGTGTATGTCCTTCAGCAATTCTTGGCCTTGTTCTTGTGGTATTCATCGCAGCTTGACTCCATTGTCGCGTCGCCGGTAGAGCTCGCCGTCAATTAAGACGTAGAGCTTAGCCTGGCAGGCCACCCGCTCGGCCTCGTGGTCGTCTTCCGGGAGGACGTGCTCCACCATGTACTTGACGATGCCTTGGGCCCAAGGTGGATGGGTTCGTTCCACCAGTAGTACCGCTTGGGCAGGAGGAAGCAAAGCTTCTTCTGTCGTGGGCACTACCGGGTCTTGAGCTTCCGGGCTGGCTACCCGTGTTGTCATGTAGAAGGGTTGCCAGCCCCCGGTGTCGATGCAGACCTTGACTTGAGCCTCTCGGGAGAGATTGAAGGCTGCCCGAGCACCTCGATGTAGATCCCGGGAGGTACTGGCTCCTGCTTGGACGCCAGTTGCAACAGCTCGTCCACGGACGTGTTCTCCTCCCGCGGGACATAAACAGCTTTGAAGTTGCTGAAGCGCCGCTGGAGTTTCCACACTTACTCGACGTATGGCGCCATCTGAGGGCAAGCGTACTCCTTGTTGGCTTGCTTGATGACTAGCTGAGAGTCACACTTGACGACGAGCTTGCCGATGCCGAGACCAATGGCAGCACGAAGTCCCGCGAGCAGGCCTTCGTACTCCGTCGTGTTGTTTGAGATGTTTCCTTGGTAGCGCATCTGGACGACGTACTTCAGGCAGTCACCGGTTGGCGAGGTTAGGACAACTCCAGCGCCTCCCTGCCCCTTGGTGTAGGAGCCGTCGAAGTGCATGGTCCAGGCATTGGGATCCTCCTTTCCGGGGAGGCTTGTTTCCTCTTCCGGGTCGTCGAATGCCGTCTCGGTCCACTCGGCTGTGAAGTCAGCCAGTGCTTGGATCTTGATGTTGTCCGTGTGCTCGAATTTGAGACCGAAGCCTTGAAGTTCTATGGCCTACGCTGAGATGCGTCCAGTGGCCAGCGGGTTCTCCAAGGGACTCCTCAGATTGTACTTGGACACCATCGTGATCGGATGCCCTTCGAAGTACGGCCTCATCTTGCGGGAAGCAATGAGGATCGCTAGCAAAAGCTTCTGCATCATGGGATATCGCTCCCGGGCTTCACGCAGCACCGAGCTAATGAAGTAGACTGGATGCTGCACCTTGCAGGTTGCTGAGTCCTTGGCGGGCTCGGCGTCCTCCACATCCTCGGCAGCCCGGGGTGTTGTCGAAGTAGCCCCCGACAGGGCTGCCTCAGAGTGGATCTCTTCATTTCTCATGATACCGGGTTGGATGATGATGGGAGGGGTCGGGGTGCTGGGATCTTCGAACCCCTGGTCGCCCGGCTGCCTCTTCTTGCTTGATTGCCCCGGGAACGGATCCCCGGGACGCTTTCCCTTGCTCGACTTCTTTGGAGGTGCGTCTTTCTCTGCTACCAGCACGACGCTAACCACCTGGTTGGTGGCTGCGATGTACAACAGCAAAGGCTCCTTCTCTGCTGGGGCCACGAGGACTGGCGGTGAGGCGAAGTAGCGCTTGAGGGACTGGAGAGCTTCCTCGGCCTCAGGTGTCCACTCAACGGGGCCCGATTTCTTGTTTAACTTGAAGAATGGTAGGGCCCGCTCTCCAAGCCTTGTGATGAAACGCCCGAGTGCGGTGATGCACCCGTTGAGGCGCTGCACGTCCTTGACCCGCCGGGGTGCCTCCATTCGTTCGATGGCCTTGATCTTGTCGGGGTTCGCATCAATCCCCCGGTGGGAGATTAGGAAACCCAACAGCTTGCCTAATGGGACCCCGAACACGCACTTGTCAGGGTTGAGCTTGAAGTTGACCTGGCGGTGGTTGTTGAAGGTCTCGTGCAGGTCCTGGACGAGGGAGTCCTTGTATCGGGTCTTGACCATAAAGCCATCGATGTATGCTTCAACGTTGCGGCCCAGCTGAGGCCCGAGGCATGCCTGCATCGCGCGCTGGAAGGTAGCGCCGGTGTTCCGGAGGCCGAAAGCCATCTGGGTGTAGCAGTAGCAGCCCTTGGGGGTGATGAAGGCTGTCTTCTCCTGGTCCTCGACCGCCATCATGATCTGGTGATACCTGGAGATGGGATCCAGGAAGCACAGCGACTCGCAGCCGGCCGTGGAATCCACGATCTGGTCGATGCGCGGCAGAGGGAACGGGTCCTTCGGGCAGGCCTTGTTCAGGTCTGTGAAGTCGATGCAAAGTCGCAGCTTGGAGGTCATCGGTTTTGGCACCACCACAGGGTTGGCTACCCAAGTGGGGTGAGGAACCACCTTGATGACGCCGGCTTCCAGTAGCTTGTCGGTTTCGGTGACGATGAACTCCAACTTCTCCTTGCTTTGCTTCCGCGGAACTTGCTTCACGGGGCGGGCATCCGTGTTCACCGCCAGTTTGTGCGTGATCACCTCCCTTGGTACGCTGGGTAAACCTGACGCCTCCCACGCGAAGACGTCAGAGTTCTCCCGAAGGAAGGCGACGAGCGTGCTTTCCTATTTGTCAGCGAGGTGGGCACCGATGGTGACGGTGCGGGAACCGTCGCTCGTTAGTGCCACCTTCTTGGTCATCTGCGGGTCGCCGTGGAATGGTGCCTTCTTGGAGGAAGTGGATGCCGAGCCCCTGGGGTACCCTCCGTCCCCGAGGAATGCACCGGCACCAACCTCCTGTACTTCTTGACGGGTGTCCGCCGTCGTCGCCACCGTCTGGTTCAGCTTCTGGACGCAGTAGATGGCGTCGTCGATGTCGGCCATGACCTTGATCATGCCCCACGCTGCCGGGATTTTCATCATGTTGTAGGCAAAGTGGGAGACGGCCATGAACTTGGCCAGCGCAGGTCGGCCGAGGATGCCGTTGTAAGGGAGCGGCGTGTCGGCGATGTCGAAGACGATCTCCTTGGTGCGGAACTTCTCGGGGTCACCAAAAGTGACCGGAAGAGTGACCTTCCCCAGAGGCCGTGTGACATTCCCGTTTACACCTTGGAACACGCCAGTGTCTTGCAAGCGGGAAAGGGGGATTTGTAGGGTGGCTAGGAGCTTTGCCGTCAGTAGGTTGAGGCTAGAGCCTCCGTCGACCAGCATCTTGGTGACCTTGTAGTTGTGGATGATGGGCGACATGAATAGGGGCAGGCTCCCTACACCGGCGACGTTGTCGGGACAATCTTCTGGGTCGAAGGTGATGACCTGATTGGACCATTCCTGTTGGGGAGATGACCCCTAGATACCCCAAAGATGTTCACTCTCCAGATTGTCCAAGCCGGCCAGCCCAAGGCGGACATGTTTGTCCGGTTTCAGGGTGCCTCCATCCGGCTTGAGAGCAGCCAGACCTACCAACCGGCAGGTCCGTACAAGTGGGCTAGCCTCACACAACCGTCGCCGATGAACAGTATGTCCGGTCGGGCGTTACCTCAACACGTCATGATGATCCGGCTCAAGCCGGGCTGTACCGTAGATGATGTCATAGGGGCAACCATGTAATTTCCTTGTAACCCCAAACCCTAGCTCGCTGCCTATATATGGCGGGCAGGAGCCCCCTGCGAGGGGCAGGTTCCTAAGGCCCACGACGATCATCATCTTCAATCTCTAGCCGGCTGGAGTGCCAAGCCGGCCACCACCAAAAACAGCTCCAGGAGCGCCATTGTAGCCCGAACCTTGTGATCTTGCAATAAGAAAGTAGAAGTGCAGGACGTAGGGGTGTAACCTCAGCACGAGGGCCCCGAAGCTAGGTACATCGCGTGTGTTTGCCGTGCTTGCTACCCAATCCCGCGCGAACACCATCGTTGCCTTGCTCCACAATCTTCCCCATCTCTGATGGGTATGCCGTGCTATCCACCACGACATTTGGCGCCCACCGTGGGGCTAGCGACGAGCGGAGTCATGTTCTGCGGGGGATCCCATTCCGTTGATGACCGGCGCGTCATCTCCGGCCTCGTGCTCTCCATCGGCTCCATCGGCTGCATCATCGACAACACCAGGAGCTTCGCCGAAGTGGGCTTCACCAGCGGAGGCGTCGTCATCACCTTCGGTGACTTCCCCATCTACATCGTTGTCGCTGCGAAGGAGTACCCGGAGGAGGTTCTCACGTGTTTGGCTCCATCAGCCTTCGACGCTGGCACGCGCAACTGTGAGTCCTCCTTCGATCACCTCGACTCCGGCAGTATGGACTGCGATGACACCAAGCACGTCTATGCTGAGGTGCACATGGTCGAGCATGTGGCCGCAGGAGGCGCCGTCGGCAAAACCGTCCACGAGGCTGGCGAACCTTCTCAACTCCAACGCAAGCTCGAGGAAGACTTCGAGCTGCTGAGCACACCGATCGCGCCGGGTGCAGATCCGACTACAGCGGCGGCCGAGCTCGAGAGGATGCGCCAGCACATCTACGACAAGGCACTCCACCTCGCCTCAACACAGCGCCGGCTCAACGCCACGATGCGTGAGTACAACACCGTCCACGGCTTCGAACCGGCTAGAAGCAACATGGACGCTCGAAACGAGATTAGGCGCAGAGGAGGGAACCTATGCTGCACCATGGACCGCGCCAGGAACGACTACCCCGACATCGTCCAACCGGAATACAGCTGCCCGGTCCAAAACATGAAGGCGGCGGAGATAGCGGCCACCGAACTCCCTCACCTCAAAGGCGAAGAGCTACGCCAGCAAATGTACCAGGTTCAAGAACTCGTCGCCAGGGCAAACCGGCTGCGGCGGGAAACCGAGCCGGCCGGAAGTAGGGACTTGGCGCTCTACACTCCTCCCCCCAGCTACGACGCAGCCGGCAAGTCCAAGCAAGGCTATGAGGCATCATCAACAAGCCGCAGCAGGGAAAAGAACAAGCAGCCACAAGCTCATCGCGAGAAGAGCGCAAGTTCACACCCACGAGACCACGGCCGTTGTCGAGCTTGTGGCTCGGCAAATCCCTAGGTCGAATACCCCGGGTTGATTGAAGGAGAAAGAGAGAGATCAGGCTGGTGAACACGACGGCTAACAGGGGGCGATTTACCCAGGTTCGGCCCCTCGAGTTGAGGTAAAGACCTACTCCTGCTTGTCTGGAATTATCGATTGGTGGCTACAATGCGATGTTCAATGATTCGATGCCCTAGACGGCGCACCCTCCCGGCCTTTATACTACAGGCCGGGTCTCGGGTGGACGGTGCGGATTGCATGTACAAGATATGGAAACCTCCTCACCGACCCAATGTCGACTACTTGTTGTATACGGAATCCTTCTTGGGCTTCGCTGGGCCTTCCTTGGCGTGACCCAAGTACCATCACCGTGGGTGACCCGAAAGGTAGCCCCACGACAGTAGCCCCCGAGTGCTCAGTCGAATCGCAGAGTCGGGTGTAGGACTCCCCCCTTTGGGGCGCGCCACATGGAATCGTTGATGAAGATTGCTTCGAGTGAGCTTGTCTTGATTCTTCGGGTGCGCCGTCTTGATTTTTCGGAGTCGCAGCATTTCGACTACTTTTCTTCATAACCATCGGGTGCGCGAACAGCGCTCCCGATGGGAGTAGCCCCCGAGATTAAGCTGAATTGCTCGCAATTGAGATTAAACTCAAATTTACCTCAGTCGAAAAGCCCGCTCCCGATGGGAGTAAACAGATGACTCGAATTCGTCCGAGTCGAAACTGTCCTGGCTCGACTTACTCTTCACTCAGCCTTGATGGCCTACTAGTCATGACATCAGCTTTAAAAAAGCTTACTTCGCCTTACTCCACTCGAACGTTTGGTTCGAACGTACTTGGTTCAGTCGAACGGCTGTCGAATGCTCAGCCAATTGCTTGGCTTACTTGACACTCTTCCATGATGACGTCAGGGATGACGCTTTTGATGACATGACTCGACAGGCTCTGCGCCCGACGGGACGTGACGAAGGTGGGCCCGCTGCCACAGCGACGACCGCTGAATATGGACCGTTGGGCGCGAAAACTCCGCGGCGTGATGATGATGCGTCGGTTCCCGTGCGTAGTGGAGCACGACTGGGGTGTCCGTCGCGCGACACGTGGGCGGCTGGATTCTTGCGGCGCGATGCAGTTGCACGATGGACGGCCGTGATGAACTGCCCCGCGGTATATATTTTTCACCGCGGTGCAGAGGCAGTTCACGCATCCTCATTCTCCTCCATCTCGCCGCCAGTTCTTGCCTCCATTGTTCCTCGCAAAAAGCTTCCAACAAAGTTCTCCCCTTTCCTCCGGCGACATGGGCCACAAGAGGAGCAAGGGTACTGAGAGCTCCTCCGCCGCCGCCGGCGACGACGCCGGGATCAAAAAGGTGGAGGGCGACTGGAGCAAGTCCTCCGTCAAAGCATCGGAGCTCGACAGCCTCCGCCAGCAGGGGCTGCTGCCACCGGAGGCCGTGGCGACGACGCGGGTGCCCGGTAAGGATTCTGTCCCTGCTCCCCGCAGTGGGGAACGCGTATGCTTCGTGGAATTCCTTCCACGGGGATTCGGGTTCCCCTTGCACGATTTTGTCCGTGGGCTCTTGTACGCCTATGGGATTCAGATCCATGATCTGACTCCCAACAGCGTCTTGAGCATCACGAGCTTTATCGTGCTCTGCGAGTGTTTCCTGGGGATCGCACCCCACTGGGCACTGTGGAAGTCTCTTTCCTGGTGCGCCGGATGGTGGGTAAGTCGAAGGAGACCTACCCAGTCGGCGGCTTCGGAATCCAGCTGCGCGGCGACACGAACTTCTTCTACATGAAGAAGTCCGACTCCGTGCAAGGCTGGAGGAAGAAGTGGTTCTACATCACGTGGAACCAGGCCGGGATCCCCGACTTCGCTGCTGAACGGCCTCTGAAGAAGACCAACGCCTGGTCGCACCCCCTGTCGACGGAGGAGAGGGAGTCGATCAAGCCGCTGCAGTCGCTTCTTCGCGGGTTGATCAAGACGATGGGATGCGAAGCCGGCGGAATCCAGCTGATCGCCATGTTCCACAGGTTGAGGGTGCAGCCTCTGCAACAGCGCCCTCTCCCAATGTGGGAAATGGCAGTCGACCCGACAATGGACGATGCACAAGTCGCAATCAAGGTGAGGGGCATCACCAGCCTTCGGGTTGCTGACGCGTGCAACGTGACTTGCCTAGTCGAGCCGTTCAGCTCGACGAATCCGATCCCAGAGGTAAGTGTTTGAACCTTGAAGTCTTCTTTGTGTGTCATTCGACTGTCTATTTTCTGATTTTCCGACTGTTGCTTGCTACTCTTCAGGATCGTAAGAACTACGTGAGCCTTCCTCCGTTGATGGAGAATGGCGCTCACGTTGAAGCCGCAATCATTGCCGAGCAGGACGGCGATGAAGAGAGTCCTCCACCTGCCTACTCGCGTAGCGAGGAAGTGGAGGAGGAATAAGAGGAGGACACAGCTCCACCCGCGAAGCGGCGTAAGCAGAAGAACGTCGACTTCACCGCGGCGATGTCTCCCTTGAAGGAGGCGGCGGAGGAGAAGGACTCTAGCGGATCTTCTTCAGTGCCGAAGGAGCCGGTGAACCCGCTGATGGCGACTCCGCTGGACTCCGCGCCTCCCGCGGGGTTTTGGAGGATGCCGACTCCTTCCATGAGCAGCACTGGTGAAGATGCTGACAGGTAAGCTTGCTGCGACTGAACCTTTTTGATTCGCTTCTTCTTTCTGTTCCTTGGGTGTTTTCTGAATCTTTTGTAAGCAGCCATCAAGGTGGTAATGTCCATGCTTCGCCTCGCGAGGAGGAACACCAGTCTGCTGCCCCGGAGCATGCGACTGGTACAACTGAAGAGGCGCCACAGGCGAACGATCCTCCGGTGCTGGACCCTTCGACGGCCACCCGACCGGATGGTGCCGCTGATGCGACTGCCGTGGATGCTGATCTGATCCAGCATATAAGTATCTTCTTTCTTATCTTGCAAATTCTTGTATCGGGTGCGCGAACAGCGCTCCCGATGGGAGTAGCCCCCGAAGATGTGCGTGACTAGAATAGTCGGGTACAGATTTATACTTCTTTTTCCGCAGCCCGTCTATCGTCAGCAGATGGAAACGGCCACCCGCTTCATTCGTCTGGAGCAGCAGGCTAGTCAACTTCGTGCTGCGCTTGAGCAGTCGAGGAGTAAGTATCCCTTGTCGAGTCTTTTGAACTTTCTTCGACTGTCTGCAATTCTGATCTTTTGCTCGGGTGTTCTGCAGAAGACAACCAAGGCTTGGCGAAGCGGGTCCAGCAACTGGAGAAGTCGCTTGAGACCCAGACTGAGGCAGAAAAGGTTCAGGTCGAACGCCTGATTAGCATTGCCACGGCCATTGGTGGTAAGTTCTCGGCTGATAGAAGCCTACTTTTGCCTTTGCTGCCTGCAGGTAACCTTACTATTCGCGTTATTTCTGAATGTAGGTGTTGGTGGTGGTCCTCCCCCTGAAGGGATGTCCAGCGCGAATACCACCTTGTCGGCGGCAGTCGACCTCTGCAACCGGGTTTGCGCGTGCGCCGCGGACGCTGTGAAGAAGTCCTCGAGCGCCCTGGCCAACATCTATGAAGGTGTTTTCCCTGGTCAGGCCGCGCCTAAGGAGGCTGACAAGCTGGCGGCTCCATTTGCTGAGGCGAATGTGATGGCCAACTACACCCGCACCCAGACGGTACGCGGCTCCGAGCTCACCTTCCGTCTGTTACTCGGTCATGGGATCTCGGGTGACTTTGAGGCGGCTGTGAGCGACTTCCCTCGAAGGCCCGATGGAAAGTCCAAGTCCCTGACCAGCGTCAAGGACAAGGCGACTCAGTTTGCTAAAAAGCTGATTGACAACTTTGAGAGGAAGCTTGCAGAGTCAGCCGCCAAAAAGGGCCGCGCACCGTCGGGTTCTGCCATGTAGTGTTGTAGTAGGGGTCTTCTTTTGTCTTTTGTAATGAAACTTTGTGAAATCAATGGATATGCTGATTCTGTCATGCGACTGTGTTTTTGTCTAGTCTTGTTGAAAATAGTGCCCTCTGATGTTCTTTAAATTGACAGCCTGACGGAAGTGCTCCTCCTGAAGTCGCGGAAGATATCCGTGCGTGCTGGGATGAGGGTACCTCTTCGGCTGCGCCTGCGTCTTCGCGCTGTCCGACTCCTCCAGCTCCCGCGCGGAGCAGGAACGATCAGCGAGTGTTTAATTATATGAGGAACAAAATCACTGAACTTGAGTCGAAGCTGCGGAGAACTGAAGTGGAGCTTGAACGCCTCAGGGCGCGTTCCGCTGGGCCGTTCAATCAGCGCGAACGGTTCCTTCTTGACCAGATTGATCTGATATGTCGACAGCTGCAAGGTTTGGGCTCTAGCTGCTTCTCTTTGATTTCTTCATGCTTGTGTTGTTCTGCACCTTGACCCGTTAATTGCAGTTGTTAACCCCGACTGGAAAGCCGAGAACGCTCGAGTGGACGAGCGCGTGGAGAGTGAAGCCACCGGTAATTCGGTCGAAGCTCGCCAATTCTGGGTACATAAGGGAGAGGGCCGTATACTCGCGCGGATGCTGGATCGCACCTGGCGAGCTGCGTTCGTACTTGAAGGTTGCAGGAAGGCACTCTGGCAAATCAACAAAGTGTTCTTCCCCCTTGATGAACAGCCGGAAGGGTTGCCCGCGCTGTTGGAGAGGTTCCGCAGTAGCAGGGCGTTGAAGGTGGTCGTCTTCAACCAGCTTGTTGCCGGGGCCAACACGGCGTTTGCCTATGTTCGACTGCATCGACCTCATGTTCCCTTGGATAGGATACTTGATGGCTTGCCTAGGGATGTTGATTATGCCGAATCCCTTGAACCCGCACGTCAGGTGATGCAACAGGTCATGAATCATACAGAGCGACGTGTAGGGCCACTGGATGCGCCAAAGGAAGAGCCTGTCGACTAAGAAAAACAGCTTGTTGTATAATGTTAGCTTGTAACATGAATATATGTATGCATGTAAATATGCTGATACGGGGTTAATCCCTAAGTATATGAAAACGTTGTGTCGTGAACTCATAACCCGTGTGGAGCAGCCCCCGAGTGTGTCGGGTGGCGTACTTGGTGAGCAAGAGTGCGAACTGAACGTTATATCTTAGGCCTTGACAGCGCGGCCTCCGAGTGCATCGGGTGATGGCCTAGGCTTTCGAGTAGGACTTGTACGGCGCGAGCCCCCGAGTGCGTTGGGTGGCGGCCGAAGATTTTTGGGTGATGCCTGTTAGGCGCAGCCCCCGAGTGATTCGGGTGGCGGCCTAGGCTGACTGAGACCTGTGCAGCGCGAGCCCCCGAGTGCGTCGGGTGGCGGCCGAGGATTTTCGGGTGATGCCTGTATGGCGCAGCCCCCGAGTGGTTCGAGTGGCGGCCTAGGCTAACTTTAGACCTGTGCAGCGCAAGCCCCCGAGTGCGTTGGGTGGCGGCCGAAGATTTTTGGGTGATGCCTGTTAGGCGCAGCCCCCGAGTGATTCGGGTGGCGGCCTAGGCTGACTGAGACCTGTGCAGCGCGAGCCCCCGAGTGCGTCGGGTGGCGGCCGAGGATTTTCGGGTGATGCCTGTATGGCGCAGCCCCCGAGTGGTTCGAGTGGCGGCCTAGGCTAACTTTAGACCTGTGCAGCGCAAGCCCCCGAGTGCGTCGGGTGGCGGCCGAGGATTTTCGGGTGATGCCTGTACGGCGCAGCCCCCGAGTGGTTCGAGTGGCGGCCTAGGCTGACTGAGACCTGTGCGGCGCGAGCCCCCGAGTGCGTCGGGTGGCGGCCGAGGATTTTCGGGTGATGCCTGTTAGGCGCAGCCCCCGAGTGATTCGGGTGGCGGCCTAGGCTGACTGAGACCTGTGCAGCGCGAGCCCCCGAGTGCGTCGGGTGGCGGCCGAGGATTTTCGGGTGATGCCTGTATGGCGCAGCCCCCGAGTGATTCGGGTGGCGGCCTAGGCTGACTGAGACCTGTGCAGCGCGAGCCCCCGAGTGCGTCGGGTGGCGGCCGAGGATTTTCGGGTGATGCCTGTATGGCGCAGCCCCCGAGTGGTTCGAGTGGCGGCCTAGGCTAACTTTAGACCTGTGCAGCGCAAGCCCCCGAGTGCGTCGGGTGGCGGCCGAGGATTTTCGGGTGATGCCTGTTAGGCGCAGCCCCCGAGTGATTCGGGTGGCGGCCTAGGCTGACTGAGACCTGTGCAGCGCGAGCCCCCGAGTGCGTCGGGTGGCGGCCGAGGATTTTCGGGTGATGCCTGTATGGCGCAGCCCCCGAGTGGTTCGAGTGGCGGCCTAGGCTAACTTTAGACCTGTGCAGCGCAAGCCCCCGAGTGCGTCGGGTGGCGGCCGAGGATTTTCGGGTGATGCCTGTACGGCGCAGCCCCCGAGTGGTTCGAGTGGCGGCCTAGGCTGACTGAGACCTGTGCGGCGCGAGCCCCCGAGTGCGTCGAGTGGCGGCCGAGGATTTTCGGGTGATGCCTGTTAGGCGCAGCCCCCGAGTGATTCGGGTGGCGGCCTAGGCTGACTGAGACCTGTGCGGCGCGAGCCCCCGAGTGCGTCGAGTGGCGGCCGAGGATTTTTGTGTTGGACCTGTGCGGCGCAGCCCCCGAGTGGTTCGAGTGGCGGCCTAGGTTGCAAAGGAGAGGGTGACACAAAATTTCTTTAATCATCTTTATTTATTCTCGCAAACAGGCCGCCTCATTAAAACCCTTCCAGTCCCCTTAGGTACCCTGGCGAGGGAAAGAGTGCGTAAGAAACCTGCTGCTACTTTGAGTTTACAGTGTAGGGTACATCAGGCGTAGAAGCGGCGTAGCTGTGCCACGTTCCACGGGTTACTGCAAACTGTTTCCTGTGGCTTGGTCCTTCAGGCGGTATGCTCCATTGCCGATTGCTTCTGTCACAATGTACGGGCCTTCCCATGGGGAGGCGAGCTTGTGCACTTTCTTCTGCTTGAGTCGAAGGACCAGGTCGCCTGGGACGAAAGCTCTCGGTCGCAGTCGTCGCCCGTGGTAGTTGCGCAGGTCCTGCTGGTACACTGCTGTGGCGGCTGAGGGCGATGTCGCGTGCTTCATCTAGAGTGTCCATGTCATCTTCTAGTGCCTCTTCTGCGTCGGACTCGTCGTAGGCCACGACCCGTGGAGCGTCAAACTTAATGTCACAGGGTAAGACTGCTTCTGCGCCGTACACCATAAAGAACGGTGTGTATTGGGTGGATCTGTTCGGCGTGGTGCGTAGGCTCCATAGCACGCTTGGAAGTTCCTCTACCCAGGCTCCTGCAGCTCGTTTCAACGGCACTCGCAGACGCTTCTTTATCCCTTTGCTGACTAGGCCGTTGGCCCTTTCGACTTGTCCGTTAGACTGCGGGTGTGAGACGGATGCGTAGCTGAGCTTGATGCCTTGTTCCTCGCAGAAATCTCTGAACTCCTCGGTTGTAAAGTTCGTGCCGTTGTCGGTGATGATACCGTGGGGCACGCCAAATCTGAAGATGATGGACCTGATGAAATTGACTGCTGAGGTTGCGGTTGAACTTGTGATTGGCACCGCCTCGATCCACTTCGTGAATTTGTCGACTGCCACCAGGAGGTGCGTGTGCCCACCCGGGGAGGACTTCCTGAAGGGACCTACCATGTCGAGTCCCCATTGCGCGAACGGCCATGCAAGTGGGATGGTTTCAATGCTGATGCAGGTGCGTGAGGTTTGTTGGCGAATTCTTGGCAGCCGACGCACCTTCTTACGAGCTCGACTGCGTCTGCATTGCAGTGGGCCAATAGAATCCTGCTCGCAAGGCCTTGGCAACCAGTGCTCGACTGCTTGCATGATGCCCGCAGATTCCAGCGTGGATGTCGAGTAGAATAGCCTGGCCGTCAGATGGATCAATGCACCTTTGGAGTACGCCAGAGATGCTTCGCTTGTAAAGCTCGCCCTTGATGATGGTGAAGCCCTTCGATCGGCGGACAATGCGCTTTGCTTCGACTGGGTTCTCTGGCAGCCGCTGATGCAGCATGTAGGCCAGATACGGGCTTGTCCATGTGGGTTCGACCAGCATGATCTCCATGGGCTCCTTCTCCGTGCTTTGCGGGTTGGCGGTCGTTGCTGTCGATGCAGGGGGTTCTGGCGGGGGCCGGACCCTGATAGAGCACTGCGTGATGCACTCGAGGAAGACTCCGGGTGGAACCGGAGCTCGATCTGAGCCGAGGTTGGCGAGGATGTCGCTTCTTCATTGCTTTCGCGGCCAATGTGTCGCAGTTCGCAGCCGTCGAATTGGCCTTCCAGCTGGTTGTACAGCTCCCTGTATGCTATCATGTTGTCAGCGATGGCGTCGCATTGCTTCATTGTTTGCTGCACCACCAAGTAGGAGTCGCCATAGATCATAAGGCGAGTGGCGCCGCAGTTCTTGGCCATCCGCATGCCGTGGATCAGTGCCTCGTACTCCGCCTCGTTGTTGGAGGGTGTTGGAAATTTCATCTGCAGCACGTACTTAAGCTTATCGCCTTTGGGTGATATGAGCACGACTCCCGCTCCGGCTGAATTGAATTTCTTGGATCCATCGAAGTACATGGTCCATGCAGTCGATAAATCAGGCTCGTCTGGTAGCTGCGCTTCTATCCACTCTGTGGTGAACTCCGGGAGGACCTGAGCCTTGATTGCCTTCGGGTGCACGTACTTCAGCCCCCATGGCCCTAACTCGACAACCCACTTGGCGACTCGCCCTGTCGCGGATGGATTAGTGAGGATGTCTGACAGGGCGGAGGAGCTTACCACCGTTATCGGGTGCTCGGAGAAGTAGTGTACCACCTTCCTTGACGTCATGAAGACGGCGTATGCCAGCTCTGGTAGTGCAGGTACCTCTGCTTTGACTCTGTTAATACCTCGCTGAGGTAATACACGGGCCGTTGGACAGGATGAGCCCTTCCTTCTTCCTCCCGTTCGACTACGAGAACGGTACTGACCACTCTGTTCGTGGCTGCCACGTAAAGGTACAGTGGTTCATTCTCCTGGGGTGCTACCAGTACTGGAGGGGTTGTCAGGGTCTTCTTCAGCCTGTCAAAGGCATCCTGTGCTTCCTCCGTCCACTCGAATTTGTCCGCCTTTTTCATCAGCTGGTAGAAGGGCAGAGCCTTTTCTCCCAGCTTACTTATGAATCGACTGAGTGCTGCGACTCTGCCGGCTAGACTTTGCACGTCATGGAGTTTTGTTGGTGCAGGCATATCGAGTATATTTTGCACCTTTTCTGGATTTGCTTCGATTCCTCTCGCAGAGACAAGGTACCCCAGTAGCTCCTCCGGCTGGGACGCCGAAAACGCACTTGTCTGGGTTCAGCTTGATCTGGTACTTGTCGAGTGCCTCGAAGACCTTGCGGAGGTCGTCGATAAGGGTGTCCTCTTTGCGGGCGGTGATGACGATATCGTCGACATAGACTTGGACCACCTTCCCGATAAGCTCTTCAGGCAGGCTTGCATTGTACGCTGGTACGTGGCCCAGCGTTTTTTCAACCCGAAGGGCATCATGGTGTAGCAGAACACACCGTGTGGTGTGATAAACGCCGTCTTCTCTTGGTCTTCGACTGCCATCTTGATCTGCTGGTAGCCTGAGTAGGCATCCAGGAAGGACAGCGTGCGCAGCCCGCAGTCGAGTCGACGATCTGATCAATCCGCGGGAGCGGAAAGTGATCCTTGGGGCAGCATTTGTTGATGGCGGTGAAGTCGACGCACATGCGGAGTTTCTTCTTCGTCTTCTTCTTTCCACCAGTACTGGGTTTGCTACCCACTCTGACTTCTTGATTTCTTAATAAAAACCGGCATGGAGCAGCCGGTCGATCTCCAAACTGATCGCGTCTCTCTTTGGACCCGAAAAGCGCCTCATGGCTTGCTTGACAGGTCTGGCATCCTTGTGAACGTGTAATCGGTGCTCGGCGAGTTCCTCTTGGTAATGCCTGGCATATCAGAAGGTTGCCAGGCGAATATCTTCTAGTTTTCCGCGCAGGAACTCGACGAGCGCGCTTTCCTAGGCGCTGGTCAAGCTTGATGACAACCCGAACCACCTTGTCAGCATCTGTCGGGTGTACCTGGTGGGCCCTGGTATCGTCGCTGGTGTTGAACGCCGAGTCCTTGGATGATTTCTTCTTTGGGGGGAAGAGGGTCTTGTCGTTGTCGACTGCCAGCATCTCCAGGTGATCTTCCATCCCAAAGAACTCAGAGATCCTGTTGAACTCGCGGTCGCAGCTGTCGGACCGGTCGAAGTCGCCTCTCACCGTGATGACACCCTTGGGTCCAGGCATCTTGAGCATGAGGTAGGCGTAGTGGGGTATCGCCATGAACCTTGCAAAAGTTGGACGCCCGAGGATGGCGTGGTACTGTGATTTCCAGTCGACCACCTCGAAGTCGATTGCCTCCCTCCGGAAGTTGTCGGGTGTGCCGAAGATCACGTCGAGTGTGATTACTCCCATGGGCGTAACTGCTTGCCCTGGTACTATACCGTGAAAGGTATTAGATAACGGTGTCAGGTTGGAAATTGACCTGTTCATTGCGCCTGAGGGTGTCAGCGAAAAGAATGTTGATTCCGCTGCCTCCATCCATGAACACCTTTTTCAAGGTGTACTCCCCGATCTGAGCTTCGACTACCAGAGCGGCGTGCCCGGGCCGTGGTATTGCCGGGCGGGTGATCAGCCCTGGAGAAGGTGATGTCTATCTCTGATCCTCTCAGGTACTCGGTACTGCGGGTGGATTGGTGATTGCCTGAAAGACTTGGCGAGTAATGAGCTTCTGGGTCCTGTTGGAAGGGACGCCCCTTCTATATCATGTTCATCTGCCGCGTGGTGCTGGGAACACGTTTGCAGGGTCTGTTGCTGCGGTTGCTGCTGCTGCTGCTGTTGCGGCTGCTGCGGTTGTTGCTACGGGTAGTAAAGCCAGTGCTGCTTGCGCTGGGTTGGCGAGTGGAGGAGCTGGTGGTGCGTTGATTGCCAGCTGTCCCGCGACTGTTGTCCCGCGGGTGGATGCTTGATGAACCTGCTGCCCGTCCGTAGCAAGTACGCGCGTGAAGGGCCCTGGCCAACCGTTGCGCTTTCTTGCAGTCCTTCAACAGGTGTCGGGATCCCCACTTGCCTGTTTCCGGGTCCTTGAACATATGGTGCCTGCAGGGTTGCTGTAGCTCTTCCTCGTCCGTGAGTATGCGTCTGCGCCACTCGCGCTTGCGACTTCCATCTCCGCGGTAGCCGCTGCCACCACCTTGGTTGTATCCTCTATCATTGCCACCGCCTTGGCTATATCCTCTATCACTGCCACCGCCTTGGCTATATCCTCTATCATTCTCACGGGGGGTTTCGAATCCCGCCGCTACTAACTCTATTGAGTCATGGCCGATAAAGCGTGGTTTCTTTTTCAGTCGACCCTCTCGCCAGTTGCTGGGTTGGGGATCTGGCATTGAGTCGCGGACGGAGTCTTCTCCATCTGCCCATTGGTTGGCGATCTGCATAAGGTCTATCATATTCTTCGGCCTGAGCCTACCAAGTTCTTCGCGAAGGTCGCGGCGGGTGAGGCCGTAGATGAATGCATCCATGACTCTGTCCTCTGAGGTGGCTCCATCCATGGTGTTGCGGAGCAGGGTCCACCGTTGGATGTACGAACGGAGTCGCTCCTCATGGCCCTGTTTGCAAGCTTGGAGCTCGATGAGGGTGGTTGGCCTGGCGTAAGTTCCCAGGAAACCTTTTATGAATGCGTCCTGAATTCCTCCCAAGTCCTGAAGGCATCCTTCGGCTGCGTGTTGAGCCACCCGCGGGCGGACCCCGTGAGCATCAGCTGGATGTACTGCATGGCGGTAGTCGAATTACCACCTTGGCAGCTGCATGCGATAAGGTAGTCGTCCAGCCAATCCTGCGGGTGCTGCTTTCCGTCGTACTTTGGTGTCTCCGCCGTCAGCTTGAAGCCTTTGGGCATCTTCGTGTCGCGAATATTTATACTGAAACACGGGGCTCCACGTGGCTCGTGGTCTTCATCGTCGAGTAGTCCTGCTTCTCGCAGTCGACGGGCACGGTCTATCCTTCTCTGTGTGACGACGTTGCGGCCATCCTCGCCGGGCTGCAGTTGTCGCAGTCGAATCGGTTCCCGATCTGCCGCTGGTGCGACTCCACGGTCACGACGTCCTCGTTCCTCGTACATCCCTTCGACTGGTTCTCCTCTTGCCAAGACTTCCTCGACTTGCCTCAAGGCTTGGATCTGCTGCCTGTGTACGCGGGCGTTGGCGCTTCCTTCCGGCGGCTGCATGACCCGCAAATAGGTCTCGACTCCCATAAGCGCAGAGGCGGGTGTTCTGGGGATGGGTATTCCGTCCTCGTCTTCCAAGAAAGATGACTCCAAGTTGCGGGTGAGGTGGATGCGATCGGCCTCGTGCACCCGCGGCATGCGAGTTCTGTGCCTTCCTTCTGATTGACTTCTTCTGATCCAGACATGAATGTGAGCGCTGCCCTCCTGGCACTCGACTCGTCGGCTAGCTCCTTGCGCCGGGCCAACTCGGCTTTATCCTGTTTGATTCGTTCGGCTTCCTTCCAGAGCAAGTACTGGACCGCCTGTCGATCTTCCTGTGGATCTTCCGGGGCAGGGAACGTGCCATCGTCCACGTGCTTCTGTGCCCTAATCGCCAGCTCCCGGGTGATGGTAAGTTTCGTCACCTTGTCTTGCAGGGTGACTTCCATGGGGTACACGGGTGCTGATGGACCGACCATGTAGACTTGCGCGGGGTAGACCCGTCGAGTGGGGCTGATGCTCCCTGTCGTGCTTCCTTCATCTGAGCTGTACTCGTTGTCGAAGATCACAGCAACGTGGTGGGTACCACGGTCGCTGCTACTGGCGGCTGCCCGATGCGTAGATGCGATCGGCGCAGTCGAAGCTGGTGCGGATCTTGGCTGGCGCCCGAACAGGTGGGCCGCAGCAGATGCGTTTTTCTTGGCAACCGCAGATGCGATCGCCGCAGTCGAAGTTGATGTAGTCGAAGTAGACGCAGTCGCCTTGACCGCGGCAGATGCGATCTTCGCGACCGGTGAAGCATGGTCGGCGCAGTTGATGTAGACGCAGATGGCGATGTAGATGCGATCTCCGTAATCTTCACGGCGGGTGAGGTTGCGATCCGTGCAGCCGCCATGGATGCAGGCGCCTCCATTGAGCGCAGGGCGGCCTGCGTAGGGCGGAGGGTTCCGCGACTGTCCACCAGATAACGCAGACTACCAAAGGTAATCCACGTGCTCTGTTGGAATCCGGCGTAAGCCGAAAGATCCGCCGGCGAGTGCTCGACGTACTCGAGGAAGCCGGTGTAGATCGACTCCCTCGCGCTGATGGTGTTGTTGGTTGCGGGTGAGGCCGGCATGATCACGACTCCAGCGATCTGTTCTTTCCCACAGACGGCGCCAATTGACGAGCTTGTGGCTCGGCAAATCCCTAGGTCGAACCCCGGGTTGATTGAAGGAGAAAGAGAGAGATCAGGCTGGTGAACACGACGGCTAACAGGGGGCGATTTACCCAGGTTCGGCCCCTCGAGTTGAGGTAAAGACCTACTCCTGCTTGTCTGGAATTATCGATTGGTGGCTACAATGCGATGTTCAATGATTCGATGACCTAGACGGCGCACCCTCCCGGCCTTTATACTACAGGCCGGGTCTCGGGTGGACGGTGCGGATTGCACGTACAAGATATGGAAACCTCCTCACCGACCTAATGTCGACTACTTGTTGTATACGGAATCCTTCTTGGGCTTCGCTGGGCCTTCCTTGGCGTGACCCAAGTACCATCACCGTGGGACCCGAAAGGGTAGCCCACGGACAGCCGTGATCCGGCTGGACGACATGAAGACGGCGACGACAACAACCCGCGAGCCGAGCGCAGCGTCAAGGAGCGAATCGGCCACAAGGTCACCATCGACCAACGCCTGGGGCCACTGGGACCGAAACTAGCAACGACGCTCGCCAACGCATCAAGCGCTCAAGGCTTCAAGCATCATCGAGAAAGAAGATGTTGCCGCGCATCGCTGCTTCGGACCACGCATCCGGACAGAGCAGTTCCTGAAGGGTTCACGCTCTGTAACAGCCCCAGTTTGGTACTGAAAAATATGAATAATTTCCACTTTTTCATCTCATGTTTGCATCATGGCATGCATTCACCATTTTTGCTAGTTTCCAACAATGCTACACTTGAAACACATTTAAAAGGGGGAAGCAAACTTCCAACCTCTAAACCAATGCTCTTACTCACCTAGCAAACAAATAAAAATTGAACTTCCAAATTGTCCAGGAATCTCCAAGAGTACATGTTATAGATTTTGTCAAAAAAAAATTCTTGCAAGCAAAGAAATAAAAATTGGAGAATTCAAACTTGGTTCAAATCAACTTTGAATTTTTAATCCAAGTTCAACTTTCCAAAATTCAAAGTAAAATTATGGGGAGCATCATAAATATATCGGGAGCCTCCATGAATATTTTCATTATTTTTTGAAGATGCTTAAGAACTCCAAGTAAATGCATTTTGGAATTTTGATAGAAAATGCCTTTTTATAAACCCTATGAACAAATGTTGCTCAAACATTTATTTTTGCAACACCAATTTTTGTGGAGCTTCGTCATGCATGGGAGACTATATAAATTTTCGCAGGATTTTAGAAATGGTTTAGTGCCTCATTTTAAATCACTAAAAAGCTGCTGGACCGAAAGGGAAAAACAGAAAATAGAAAAGGGAGGGGGTTTTCGCTAATTTCCATCTCCACTGGGCGGCAATGGTGGCACTGTGCCGCCATGCCGCCCTGCCGGCCGCGCCGCGCCCATGCCGCCCTGCCACCCGCTGGCCATGCCACCCGGTGGACAAGGGCACACGACGCCCACCTGCCCCCTCTCTCACCCTCGCTCGCTCACCTGCTTCCTTCCCTCTCTTCCGTCCCCCCCCCCCCCCCCCGTGTCCGGAAACCTTGCCGCCGTGGCCGAGCTCGCCGCCGTCGTTCGAGGGAGTGCAAGGTAGATCGAAGCGCACCACCTCCTCGGCCGCAT
>QRDG01000229.1:328868-383384 GCA_012064385.1 Puccinellia tenuiflora
CGTGGATCAGGCAATGTCGATGTGTGTGTGTGGGGGGGGGGGGGGGGGGGGGGGGAGTGCCATGTTAAAGGACTGACTCGAATGCGATATGAAATTCCCACCGTACGACGATCACCTCTTGAACACTTTGTTAGGAGTTCCTTCTTTTGTTTTTCCATTATGTCATATGGCATATGGTTCATGGTAGGTTCGTGGAGATTTTTTGTGTGACTATTCTATTTTGGATCACCTTAGATTGTTTTTTATTTTGCTAGCCTATTTGTTCGGTGTGAATGATTCGATTTGGTTAGCATTACACAAATCATCTCCAAGTAACTTAACGTAAAAAGAACAATCTTGTAGAAAACTCGTAGTGGCGCACCCGAGAACCAATGAGCTTGTATTTGAATTTGAAAACAACAAAAATCATTTTTCTGTGTTAAAAAATCTGCCAAAAGATATACAGAAAGTCAGATACGTATACATATTTACTAAGAGGCCGGAAATTTCGTTTAAAAATATGTTTTCTATCAGCCTATAGAAAAAGACAAATTCGGGACAAAATAAGGTTTTTTTTACTCCTTTATACTGTCACAAATTTGTTATTTTTCTGTAACCCAAAATATAACGTGTTTTTTACCGAAACTTTGCACAAATATACATACCATGTATTTGTGTTCACATAGATATTTTGAAACTCCAAAGTACCATTTTCAGTTTTCTTAGAAACCAAGCTCGATCTTCAGGTGCCCCGAAATCGGCGTTCCAAATCTTTCACATTTCTCCACCCTCCATTCTCCATCTCCATCTCCATCCATGATTTCTCAAAAAAAAAAAAATCTCCATCCATGATCTATCGCCTCATCACCGACAGATGCATCGTACCTGATGTACACCGCACCAGTTGGCTAGCTCCCGTTCACCTAGTCACCTACTCCTTTTTTTTTAATGTGGTGCCGTTCATCGATTAAAGCGGCCACATGGATGGCATATTCCCAACGGGTATCTTAAGTTAGAGTCAACATCTCAAATGCAAAATATATTAAACAATCTTGATACCAATCGATATCTCGTTGGGCTGGCCGTACACCGCAGGAAGGAAATCACTCATCTCAGAGCCTCAGACCCTTTCGTTGTTCTCTTCCCACTGTTCATCTCAAGGTTAGTGCTTCAAGAAGTTGGCTATTTTCAGTTACACTTGGTTTTTTTTCTTGAAAAGGGGAAAAGTCCTGGCCTCTCGATCGATGCATACGTCTGTTGTTAATTTTTACCGTCTTATTTTGGTCAAATAATTTTTTTAACAGTCCAAACTTTGTAGCTATACACAGTGTGCGTAACTTCTGAAAGTCGTCAGAAATGGCCTCCCAAGAGAGCGTTCTAAGCAAACTATCAGCAGAGCCAAAGTTGAGTTATCTGAAAGAGATTACACAAGATTTTTCCGATGAGCAAAAAATTGGCACAGGTTCATTTGGAACAGTTTACAAGGTATGTTTTCGCCATAGCTTCTTTCTGTCTTCTCGGAAGTTCATGAGCTAATACAGCAGTTAGCATCTATGTATATATGGGGCCAAACAGGGTACTCTAGAAGATGGCAATCTAATCGCTGTGAAGAAACTAGAGGCAAATTCGCCACTAGGACGTGACAAAGATTTCAAAACCAAGGTTCAAGATGTCATGGCGCTGAAACATGAGAACATAGTGAAGATGGTCGGATACTGCCGTGAAGCACAAACCAAATCGGTGGAGAGGAACGGAAGATATGTTCAGGAACACACTGTTGAAACTTTACTCTGCTACGAATATTCAACGAAAGGAAGCCTCGCCAACTATATTTACGGTATGTAGTACACATATTTCTTCGTACTACTCCTGTTTGCATTTCTCTTCGAGTTACCTTTGAACTTTACCTTGCGAGTTTTGGCATCGTTTATAGTATTATTTTTACTATTTATACTGTGATCGCCTTGATCAGTATAATACATTAACAACAGGACAGATACATTCGGCATTTGTCAACATATCATGTACCGTTGTTATTCCAAGAAATAGACCACATTTGATGCCATATATCTTACATAATATTTATTATTTGCTTCTCCAGCTGGACATGATATCACTGATTGGGACATCCGCTTCAAAATAGTCAAGGGGATATGCCAGGGTTTACTTTTCCTACACAAGTTGGAGGTACCCATTATTCATATGGATCTTAAGCCTGAGAATATACTGATGGACGATAAAATGGTGCCGAAAATTGCTGACTTCGGACTCGCGAGACTGTTTGGTGAAAAAGCAACCCACATAATCACACAAAACGTTATGGGGTCATAGTAAGCCCATCGCAACCTATGATATTATTTCATTCTTATTTCAATTAAATAAGTCACATCGGCACCTGTACATGGTTATTAAACTCGATCTTATTGTCAATGATTTCAGTGGATATATTGCACCAGAATATCGATACAGCGGAAAAGTCTCACTTCAAGCAGATATATATAGTCTAGGCATACTAATCATGGAGATCACCACCGGAGAAAAAAATCTTTCCAATGACAAGGACTTGCCTGGAATGCAATATATTGAGAATGTATGAGACCAAGAAAAATATTTCTTACTGGTTTTGATATGGAAATTTGCATGATCGTGTTACTTTCAGTTTGTATATTACAAGCGAAGATCATGATTTATTTTTTTTGTGTAGGTGATACAAATTTGGACAGAAGAGCACATAATGTCCAAGTATCCAAAGTTAAATGAAACCCGTTTCCATGAAGTAAACGAGTGCATCAACATTGGTGTAAAATGTGTGAAGCTTGAGCGGAAGGAGAGACCCTCCATAAAGGAAATTGTCGAACGGCTCAACGGACTATATTGAAGTTGAATCATAGACGAGGTGGAACATTGTTGCTCTCCCTCCCGAGATTATTTAGTTTCATGAAAATGTAGGGAAGGAAGTTGTAGCTTCTTTATGGGGCAAGCAAGTCTGGCTGTCAGTCGCTTTCCTGCCCAACACGTCTTAATTAATAAAGTTAGGTAGAAGTTATTCATTGTAACTTATGTTTTGATTTGATGTTTGTTAATTAGACTGGTAGAATGTTGTGTTGTGTTGTTTGTTACTTTTTTTGCGGTGAAAATAATAAAGTGATGTTGTAGTATATGACTCCAACTTATACTGATGTGGTGTTTGAGAGAAATTTTGTTCCCAATTGGTGGTTCGCAGCGTTTTACGGTAAACCATCATGGAAAAAATACAATGAATTAGGATTGCATTTAGTTTAGGATACACTTGTACATATCAGATATTTACAGCCCCCCCCCCCCCCCCCCAACACCCAACACACACACACCCCTATCGCACACGGAGAGAAGAAATTGTATGTGGTGTATGCAATCGCACACAAGTTAAAACACAAACCATCTGCACTAGTTTCAACTCAGTCGGTTATGGACTATCAATCATGGGCGATGCACTGCAAACGGTTCTACCAAATAAACCGTGTGCAATTCATAATCGATGCCACACAAATTCATTAAGTATAGACATGTGTGATTTGGTGCATATATGTCATTTTAATTTTCAACCATATGCATTGTGCTTAACCGTCAAATTAGAGTACCTTTAAATAATTGTATGGAAATTGACCAAAATAATTAGAACCTGGTAAAAGATTAAAAATATTGAAACTCCTACACAAACTTTGAAATATGTGTAGTGTATAAATGTAAATAATGGTGTTACAAGGTGTGCGAGACACGATGGTGTTACAAGGTGTCCTGACAGGGTCCTCGCAGGCAAGCAGGGTTTTGGGTCTACAAAAACACTGGCTCAATGTCTTGTGTATTGTGCTTCTGGTTTGATCTCCTTCAGCGTGTGTTGCAGTGCATCATCACCATCGTCGAGGGTACACGGCGATGTATTCGTGTAGACATTTTCTTGACTTTGTTGGGGATGAAACTTCAAACGATGTCTAGCCCGTTCTTGCTATTAACAGAGCCTCATGAAGACATCGCAATCTTCGACGGTAATATAAATAATCAGCCCACTTATGTAGATGAACGGAGATTCAATAGAGACAAATGTAAACAGGTTTTGGCCCTGAGATACACGACGTTAATAGCCATTCTCCTGTTTGCGGCTAGTTATATTTATTCGGTACCGTATGCCTAGGTTTGGTGTATGCGGTATTGTACTGTATAGACTTGTCTATCCCACCTTTTATAGGTGGATAGGGTAGGGTTATAACGTGCCATGTAGGATTACAAGTAAATTTTAAGTCCTATTCGGATACAAAATATTTTGGATATTGTGAATATGTACTACTTGCTTGTCTTGTACTCTAAGAGCAACCCCAACCGTTGCGCCCCCTAAGCGCGATATGCCGGCGCAAAACGGCTGCCTGGGGGACGTCGGCAGAATTTTAGTCCTGGGGGCAGCCTGTTTCCAAGTAGCCCCCCAACCCAGTACACTCCAGCCGTTGGTTCGTGGTGCTGCTGCGCGGTAGGTGGAAAAAAGTGAGAGGAGAGAGGAGAGAGGAGAAAAGGAGGAGAGAGAGGAGAAAAGGAGGAGAGAGAGGATGGTGGGAGGCTGACTATGGGGTTGCTGCATGCAAAAACGAGTTGCCGGCGCCCCCAAATGAAACCCAGTGGCTTGGGTTCGTGTTGGGACGCCGGGGGAATCTTTTGCTTTAATCCGGCAAAAACAACGTCCTGGGGGCGCGACTGGGACGATTTTCATCCGCCGGCGGCCAAAAAGTGCTCCTGGGGGGGGGGCTCCTTGGGGGCTGGCTGGAGTTGCTCTAAATTGATGATCCGCCTTGTATTGTAGTCGAACCCTATGTAGATGGCCCGGCCTACCCTATGTCCTTCAACCGGCTTTGTCCTCCCATCTGGTACCCGGTACTCCATGTACTCGACAATCAACTCAACCGGCTTAATTTGGTTATTTCATCGTCTTTGAGAAAATTGTTTGTACTCGAATGTCCACGAACTTATTCGTAAATTCCAAAAAGAAGCCGATGAAAATTGAGTGTTATAGTATTCATCCTGAGGCATCTTCCCACATCAGACAATAGCTTAATTAGATGTGATTGGTGGTTTCGAAAAGCGTGGTTAGCATTGAAAACGGTTTATTAAAGAGAATGATGTGTATGCTTAAGTTATTTGCCCACGGTTTCTTCAACACAATCGTTTGTGAATCCTATGATATCATACGCTTTCTTTCATATTAAATATATTTTATTTCTGAAGACACTGCACACAATATGTTTATCTAATTATTTATGTGTTTAGTGATATCATCGCATACGCTTAATTTTAGATAATCACGGGTGAATGTAGTACCGGCATAGGAGGGTAATTTGAGTGGATTTAAATTTCTGCAACATCATATAGATTTACTGATTCACATCATAAAGCATTTCTAAGCTGGTATACCGTAAAATTAAGAATTTTTTAAGATACTTTTTTGTATCAGTTGTCCCACCTAACTTCCGCGATATGCCATACGATCTTGTAATGTCATCCTTCCTCGTCGTAGGAGCCCACCTCACATGTGTGTCCACTCGTGCTGACCCTCGGAGAGAAGATAGGACCATGCATGGATGTATAACCATGTGAATAATTTGTAAAAAAATAGCATTCCCAACCTTGTAAAAGACCAAGTCGATTATCCAATTCAATAACGCCCAAATAACCGCATGAATATGACCTTTCGTTTTGGCTCAACCTTATTTAACCAATTTCCAAACATATTCATTTTATTGGCCAGCCGCAGAATATTAAACATTAAACGTAAAGTGAACAATTATCCATATAAGACGAGCAAAAGGACAAGCAAAAAATAGGTGATTGGTTGGCTCCTCAAAATCACAGAAGACACATACTACCTAACTACGGACCCGTCCCCCTCTGATGGCACCGAGCTCGCACGGAGCCATCTCAGAGGGAGAACATGACTATCGATTAGGACTAGGAAGGGTAGAGGTGGTTGTTAGAGAGTGGGTGCGACGGAGGGGTTGGTGGCCGTCGACTGGCGTTGGGCACATGGGGAGCATCTCATTTGATTAAATTTCTCATTTGTCTTCATGGGCAAACATGACAAACAAAGTATTTCAGCCATGGTACCACCTCGTGTATAAGTTAAGTCTGCCCATAGTGGAATAACATAGGTGATAACAAGCATCTCATGTACTTTCTCCGTCCCAAAAAGGATGTCACAGATTTGTCCAAAAATTTAAATGTATCTATACACTAAATCATGTCTAGATATATTCGAATTTGGACAAATCTATGACATCCTTTTTGGGACGGAGGAAGTAGACAAAAAATCTGATGTGGCATGGTAGAGAGAGAATTGAAATAACATAATATATAGTGTTTTTGATAAAACATTTTTATAAAGTAATAATAAATAAAAGTCTCTGTATCATGACACCTATGACATTTACCTGTCACTAGTACGTATAAAATTACTCCTGACTATGACCAGTTTACTGTCTCCCTCCCTCCGAGAATGATTGATTTAATACACAGATGCTCACAGTTGGCCTTTTCGTAGCAAACGGAGCTAGCCGCCGGAGCTTCCCCCTGCCGACCGCCAACATAGATCCCGATCTCGTCCAGCCCAGCCCGGCCGCCAACTCCACGAAGGCGACAACGAGCGCGCGCGGCGATGATGGCGACACGAGGCGCAGCGGCCGGTGGCACCACGCATGCTGTGCTGCTCCCACGCGGCATGAAGCAGCCCACCACAGGTACTACTCCCACGCGGTCGCATTCATTAGCGGGCACTGTCTCCGTTCATAGCTGTTTTCTCTCTTTCCTGAATTCCATGTACTGATTCTCCCATCCATTTCTTTTTTCTTCACTAGTAGTTGCTTAGCTTTTCTTCTGCCCGGAAGGTGCTTGTGTTAATGCGCGACAAGAAAAACTGCTACGACAGTCAAGGTTCTTCTCCTCGTGTGACGGAGGGCCATCTACGGCGCAAGAATATCCTCGTCGACCCCCACCGATCCCATGGCCCAGGTCTGCTCACTGCTATATTGATAGATAGATAGATAGATAGATAGATATTCATGCCATCGGCGCTCTTGTGCACTTTAAACAAGGCTAAATCACAAAAATTGGAAGCATGTTATTTGTGATTTTGTTCATGGAACTTGTTTTTATAATCAACCATTGTGAAATTAACATTGCAGACATGAGGCGGGTTCAGGCAAAGTTATTGCTTATTTATCTCTCAGTCTAAGAGAACTGAGAGCTAAGAATACTTACATATCTAGAGTTGAGTTTAATACAAGTAAATTTTTCATCAGAATGTAGATGGGATTCTTGCATGAACCAAATGTTTCAGAACGAGATCAGGGACATGAAGGGTCCCAAATTATGTCCCGTACTTGATCCTTGATAATTATTTTCTAAGACATGAATAAGAAGTGTGTGATAGTAACATTGATTCTCAAGATTCTGGCAGTATTCCGAAAATATGGTTTAGCTAAACATCTTACTGTACAGTCAAAAGATTCCTTATTAATATTTGGAACCCCTCTTTAAAATATGCTGCTTCATGGAATAGTGTTTGTTAATATCTCCAGGTATGTTGATGATGGAGGACCCTTTTGGCTACATAATAGTCAGTACAGTCTACAGGCTGCTTGGATTTAGAATACTTTGAGTAACTTTATCATTACTGTACAACTGAAAAGGTGAGATAATACTCGCTAGACTAGAACAGACACCCAATCAAGCGAGAGTAAGAGCAATGGCGGACCTGGTGATTGGCATGGCCAAGTCGGTGGTGGAGGGAGCAGTGAGCAAGGCCCAGGCGGCGATCGAGGAGGAGGCCAAGCTGCGCCAGAGCGCGCAGCGCGACCTCGTGTTCATCACCAGCGAGTTCCAGATGATGCAATCCTTCCTCAAGGTGGCCAGCGCAGAGCGCGTCGAGAACGAGGTGGTCATCACCTGGGTGCGGCAGATCCGCGACCTGGCCTACGACGTGGAGGACTGCATCGAGTTCGTCGTCCACCTGGACACCAAGAGCACCTGGTGGTGGCGCATGGTCCCGTCGTGCCTTCCGGGGAGGCCGGCGCTGCCCCTCGACGTGGCCATCGACGAGATCCAGCAGCTCAAGGCGAGGGTAGAGGACGTGAGCTCCAGGAATGCGCGCTACAGCCTTATCAGCGACACCGGCTCCAAGCCCGCCGTCGTGCAGCAACAACCGGCGGCGGCCGTGTCGAGGGAGACTGGGAGAAGGCAGCATGGGGATTTCACCCATCTGCTCACCAAGAAAGGCGGCGAGCTGCGGGTGATCTCCGTGTGCAGCGGTGATCTCGGAACGGCGGCGGCCGTCATCTGGAAGGCCTACAACGACCAGGAAGTCCGGCAGAGCTTCCCCTGCCGCGCGTGGGTGAAGCTCACGGTTCCTTTCAGTCCCCACGACCTGGTCCGGTGCTTGGCCGCTGAATTCGACGCGAACAAGCCTCAGCAGGAAGAAGAAGAAGAGCATAAAGGAGCAATCATTGCTGCAGATATCCAGAAGAGAATGGAGGCCAGCCATTGCGATCACCTCAGAGAGTTCGTGCAGCAGGTCAACACCGAGAGATACCTCGTCGTGTTGGAAGACCTGTCGACCATGGCGGAGTGGGGTGCTATCAGGATGTTCTTCCCCAACATGAACAATGGTAGCTGCATCATCGTGTCCACCAAGCAGTTCCAAGTCGCAAGCTTGGTCGTGGGAAATCCGTATCAAGTCTGGGATCTGAACCAGTTCTCGGCCGACCACTGTGTTTATGCCTTCTTTAAAGAGGTAAAGCCTAGACCCTACATCATTTACATTCAGCGAATACACGTTACTACTTCTGTCCATATGTCTTGTTGCTTACATTACATACATCGTGGGTACACTTTGAAAAAATAGTGAATTGCTATGTCTAAGAGAAAATCATCATGCTGTGCTAAAGTCTCAAGGATTCTTTCCCTCCTAGTGTCGTACCATCATATATATTGAGACTCAATACAATATCAAACGATTTCTGCATATTCATCTTGTTTCATAGTTGCAATGATAGCTACTTGCACTTTTCACATAGTACATAATTAAGTAAGCATATGTTTAGTGTCATCGTCTGGCTCGTGATCCCCATAAACTCCGGCTTCTACAAATGGTGCACACGGCCATAGGTGACTTACACAACAACTTGGTCTTGGTGGTAGACAAATTTATTGTCAGTATAATCAAAAAACTCAACGTATAACGATCATACACATCCACAGAAAATACCCCGAGTACAAGCAGAGCCTGAGTAAGCGAAAAGTCGTTTTGGAGGACGGGCTCCATGGGCCCTTTTTTTTATTCTTTTTTTTTTAAATCGACATTTTAGGTTTCAAAAAATTCTGACAAGAAATTCTAGATGTTGACAATGACGTATTCTATGGTCCTGCAAAATCTCGTCGTGAAATAGTTTTTATTTAGGCCTACACAAAAATGACAAATCAGCGTTGGACATGCCATGCATATTTATCTGTAAAATTTTATATTTTCATTTAGGGTTTATGTGGTGCCATGATCTGTAAAGATTTACAAACTAGTTTTCTCTATTTCCAGGGATCACAAGGTGATGGGGATACCGGAGGGAAAACTGATAAGGCATCCTCTAACAACAATGAGACCCACTGGAGTACAATCCTGGACTATAAAAAAAGTGAAGGCCGTGCAGGAACCAAGAAAGTGCCCTTTATTGGACGTGACATAGAAATGATGGAGCTTCGTCAATACATAACTAACTCACATTACAAAGTAATGTCTGTATGGGGAATAGCTGGCGTTGGGAAATCGGCTCTCGTTACAAACTTATTCATCGACAGAATTATATATAGCGAGGAGAATATATTTCACAAATATGGTTGGGTGGATGTATCACATCCGCTCAATTTAAGGGACTTCTCTCGGAGCTTACTTTGGAATTTTCAGTCAAGATCCATTCAAGCCACGGAAAATGAAAGCCATAGTAACAAAAATCCCATTCAAGAGTGTCAAGAGATTCTAGGACAAGGTCATTGCCTTGTCGTCATTGATGATGTGCAGTCTAAGGAAGAGTGGGACTTGATACAAGATTCCTTGATCAATAGATCTTCAAATAATGTTATCATCGTCGTTACAACTGAAGCAAGCATTGCGACATACTGTGCAGATAAGGAAGAGCTCGTGTATAATGTCAAAAGTCTAGATGCTGGCGCAGCTTTTGATCTGTTCAAAGAGGTGTGTTTTCTCACGAAAAAATAACTTTTGTCTGTTTTAGCACCCCTGTTTCAGAGAGCTCCTTATCTGTAATTTCCTGCATGCCTTATTGCTACATATTGAAGTTATCATGCCTGAACTCTGCCCAAGTTCTTCCGAATCGCTCAGGAATTAGAATCAGTTACTACTAGATCCCTGTTAAATCCGCCTCAGTGGTTTTATGCATACTCAACTAGGATAGCGGTTAATTAATAAGTCATTTGGCTATTAAACCTTGCATGGAACTTTTATAAGAGACACAAACATAAGCAAACATAGACAAACTCACACGACCCTTACTGAGGTAATAGTATTTTCTCTTCTATTAGATAGAAAATGTCACTTTTATCCATTACATTTTGTATTTCCTTGGCATTACAGCATATACGTGACTAAATAATTTCATTGATAACAAGCTTCTATTTGTAACAAGCTTGTGTGTTAACCGCACACATCATATCTTCTGCAAGGAAACATAAAGTAAGCAGCATAGATGCATGGTATACTTTGCCCCTCACTAATTAATCTGTGTTTGATCGTAAATTGCGGGAACAATAGGTATGCGGGAAGACTACATTGCCCGATGATCTCAAACTGGAGCTACAAGAACTTACATCCAAGTGCGGGGGACTTCCGAAACTAATAGTTGCTATAGGTAGCTTATTGTCTACACAGACAGTCAGATGGATGGAGACTGCACGTTCAATAAATCTCAAGTTTATGGACGAGTTGGAGAACAACCGAGGTTTCGACGACAGTCTCCGTGGTCTGTTCAGCTGGATAAGTTGCTACTTTCGTCTTTGCCCGGACTTCCTCAAGCCGTGTATCTTCTACCTGTCACTTTTCCCTCGAGATTGCAGCATCCGGCGGAGGCGTCTAGTGAGACGGTGGGTCGCCGAGACCTATGCCAGAGACAGTGAAAACAAATCTGCCGATCAAAATGGGGAGGCATTCATCAGCAATCTCCTTGCTTTGAGCATAATCCAGCAGCCACCAGAGAAGGCAGCCACCACCGTGTTGGGCCAGACTAGAATGGTCTGGTGCCAAGTCAATGGCTTCATCCATGAATACGTCGTCTCACGACGAATGGATGAGAACCTCGTGTTTGAACTAGAGGGAAGCTGCGTCCCGACCACCCAGCGCACGGGGCGTCACCTTGTCATTGGGGAGAGCTGGGACAGAGATGAGGTTGTGTTCAAGAGCATCGACTTGTCGCGGCTGCGGTCGGTGACCGTGTTTGGGGTCTGGAAACCATTCTTCATGTCAGAAAGTATGAAGCTGCTTCGGGTGCTTGATCTAGAGGATGCAAAAGGTGTGAATGATGAAGATGTGGAGAGTATGGTGTTGCAGTTGCGTCGCCTCAAGTTCCTCTCGTTGCGAGGATGCCACGAGATCAGCTATCTACCATGCTCAATAGGTGATCTAAGGCAGCTCCAGACTTTGGATGTCCGAGGAACCTCCATAGTCACCTTGCCAGAGAGCATGACCAAGCTGGAGCATCTGCAGTACTTCCGTGCCGGCACGGGTGTCCCAGAAGAGGAACCACCCACACTAGTGCACACACAAACGACTGAATGCTTCTGTTTCTCTGACTTGTGCAAACGCCGCCGCCTAATCGGTGTTAGGTTGCCTGGAGGGACCAGAAGACTGACAGCGTTGCGCACGCTTGGTGTTGTCGACGTCAGTGCATCATGGGGGAAGGCTATGGTGAAAGAGCTCAAGAACCTCACCCAGTTGTGCAAGCTTGGAGTGTCCGGCATCAACAGCAAGAACAGTGACAAGTTCCTGTCGGCGATCACGGGCAATGTCCATCTGGAATCATTGTCAGTCCGGCTTGACAAGGGTCATCAAGCTTGCTTGGATGGAATCTCAGAGGCACTAGAGCTGGAGAGCCTACAGAGCTTTAAACTATATGGGCTTAAAGATAAGTTACCCCTATCTGGTGGCCAGCTTAGCAAGATCACAAAGATGGTTTTAGAGATGGACACTTTAACAGAAGATGTCATAAGGTCCCTTGGTAAGCTGCCAAAACTATGCATTTTACGCCTTCGTGTCAATGCGCTTCAATCTTATGAGAATGGCAAGGTCCCTTTTTGTGTCCTTTTGAGTGGATATGAGGACTACACTTATCAGAATGTAAGAATCCTCGAGATTGCTTGCAGCTCTAGGTTACCTGTGACTTTTGGATCTAGAAAGAAAACAATGCAAAATCTTGAGATACTCAAGGTGGAGTGCTGCAGCGGGTCCAGGTATGAGTTTTCTGGCCTAGATTATCTATCTGAACTGAAGCAAGTCATTCTAGTTAAGGGTTCCAACCACGAAGCACTCAAGGAAGACTTTGAGCGCCAGCTTGCCAACCATCCAAAGCAGCCTCGAGTTAATTATGATGAATGAATCATGCGGTTTTGTATAGTGCCTACTACTAGATCCAGTAGTACCTTGTTTTGATGATTTAGATTTGTTGAACTTGAGTTCTGGTGGGTACGCCGTGAACATCATGCACATGCACACTGGAACATAGTTATGCATTCTTCCTGGGTTGGCTGAATGTACATGTGTTATGTTTCTAATTGGTTCTTTCTTGGGTTTGGATCGCATATACACAGTCAGCGAAACAAGACACATTCGAAATCCTCCTTGCCGAAGGCAATCCAAGGTACAAAATTGGTAGCCTGCATCCGTATATATACACATCAACCTTTTTTTAAGATTAATAAGCTCAAACGTTCGCATGAAGACAGTTTAAGCATGATCCAAATTCTTCTAGAGGACTTTATGCTAGCTAGCACATATGAGTATAACTCGTTTTTTGTTCTCCAAGGGCTCGTGTATATTGCCCACTGTATACCTTTAGTCTCGCCTAAAGATGACTTGTCATCTCGTGATTGTAATACTCTTACATCATTTGAAGTTTTCTTATGATGGAAGAAGTGTACCCGGTGGAATTAATATGCTACAGTATGATGACACGGTTTTCTTGTTTTCCACTTTTACTTGTCAAATGGGAACTTTGCCTATGAGAGACACTTTGCTTTCGTATGGATTGAACTAGAATTAAGAATGTAGCATGGAAACCTGCTGAAAATTTCATATATGGAACATAAATGTGAACAGTGGAGATTGTTTTCGATCTGAGGGAGAGTAATTTTGACTCAAACCTATCTCTCTAAAATGCCTATTCATATGACGTCGATTTACCAATTGCCAGTTAGTGTTAGGAAAATATTTGAGTTTTCTAGGTGTAGAATAGTTTGGGATGAAGATGTAAATAAAAGAAAATATCATCTGGTCAATGGGATGTGGTGAGTATGCCTAAAGAGTAGTGTGGTCTTGGTATTAAAATCTAGAAATTATGAATAAGCGCTTTTGGTACGTTAAGGAATAAATATGTTACATCCCAATGTATTTAGGTATGGCGCCATGGCGGGACATAAGCCAAGCCCATGGACATACAAGGTGATGTAGCAACATGCCACTTTCATCTATCCAATTAACGTTGACTTATATGAAAATAGAGTGAGAACAAAGTCTTTTGTTAGTTTCCCTATTTTTGGTTGCATACTTTGGACAAGCTACACCAATCAGATGTAGCTTAAAAAGAAACGACGCCACACTCCATGAGTATTCTAATTTTCATTTGCCTGTTCACATGGCCACCAACTGAGCACAAATGCTCGCATTCGAATTGTAAACCTTGAAGGAAATGACGAGAAACTTTTACCACAAATACATAGGAGTACGAACAAGACTAGCTAGGGAGGCCCTACAAAAGTGATTTGAGAACAGTTTTCTGGTTCTTACGGCTAAGCTAGGTATTTCTAATGTCCAAACTCTATTTGATATTTCTTAAACTCGTACTTTGTAAACCCTTTCTAAGATATTTTTAGATACCCTAAAATTTATGGAAACACACTATAAGACATCTATGCGTTAGTAATAGTTGTCTTGGAGATGCTACTAGCATAGTACAAATAGCAATATAACTCAAGACAATCATTACCGATCGGAGGGAGTATTTTTTATCTTTGATCTAGAAATTTCCGGATCTGATGTTTATTTATACTTCTTATATGATGCATTAGTGATGATAAAATGGTGAACATTGAGAATTAGTATTACCAACACACTCATGTGAATAATGTTATTAGATACTGTACAATAGATCAAACATACTAGTTAGATGATCTTATATGTTTATATTGCCTATGTGGATAAAGAAGCGCTAACGGTGCATTAATCCATTACTGGCATACTTAGCGTAATCGAGCGGAAGGACAGAAAGTCGATAGACCACATTGGCTATGATTGGGAGGAGGCGCACCTCTCGATCGCCATCTGGCTACATCAGCATATGGTAGTTACTTGTGAGTAGTCATTAGTTAGTATGCTACTGTTCATAACCTATATATTTTTTGGTATCAGTAGTGAATTAAATCAACTTACACCCGTACTATTTAATTATTAGGTATTGAGTGGAAATGTATCCGGCACTATGTAATTATTAGTTATTAGACATTGGCTCCGATTGGTCCTACGCATTAATATATGGTTTATCATCTATTCCTACGGTCTCAATGTACAAAAAATGATTAAGTGTATAGGAGTTGAGAGCACGCTTTAAAATTTTCTTGGTGCTTTCGTGTCGACTTGATCGATCTTCTTCTGTGTACATCTATTGCCCCATTCATCAGCATGATGCATTACAAATTGAAACAATAGCCTGTGTTAGGTCTCTCGAGACTTGGGTGCCACACGTTTCAAATTTGTTTCTTATTCTTCTACGTCCCAAGACCTGCCTCTGGTTTGTGTGATGGAGGCGAGCCCTATTCTTGGCCAAACATAATCGGATTCTCAGCTCCTAGTGCATTTGAATTTAGTTTCTTTTAGGCTCGTTTCTTATTGTCGATCGCAGAAGCTCATGCCCTGGATCTTGTGTGTATGCATTGGTGCTTGAATCCCACATTGTATGGTGGGGGAAGCCCCATATGTGTGCGTGATTTGGTAGCCAGCGATGAGGCTAAGCTTGTTGGTTCAATAGAATAATTATGATCCCATATTACCTATTTACTTGTTTTATCCATTCTTATTTAGTACTACCTCCGGTCGGAAATGATTGTCGTGGAAACAATAATGTGCTAATGCAAATTTCTACACAACTCACGTCAATTGTTATGGGTCGGAGGGAGTATTTTTTAATGACACGTCTATATGTATCTCGTTAGTGCTCAGCTACCTTTCTATGTTACCTATATTACCTTTTATTATCTCGATAGCGCTCCTGGATGCCCAACCAAAATTGTTGTAACTGCTCTGTTCTCTTGGCAGCATGCCAATCGCAATCGTTGTAAGAGCATTTACATCATTTCTTTCGGATATAGCGTAACAATAGAGCCCGATGTGTAAATGGAGCCCGAGCTACATAGAGTTCGTTATCATAAAAAAATCATAATATGCATTTTTAAGGTTTAAAGCCTCGAAACAAAAATCTTAGGTGTAGACATTGTCGAAATCTATGAGTGTGCAAATTTTCAATGCAAAATTCGACTTACTCTAGGCTACACAAAATGGAAAATCTGGTAATATTTCAAGCTTTTTAAACTATGCACTACCATCGATCCGGATCAACACATTTGTCATTTTTTTCAACCTAACAGATAATGATTTATACATGGAGATTTTGCATACTTATAGAGTTCAATCAACATTATCTACACCTAGGAATTTCTTTCCGAATTTTTCAAAAACCAAGCTCCATGTTGATCTTGATTTTATCAAAATGCCGCTCTGGACAAGATAGAGTGTAGATGGAGCAATGGTTAATTTCGGATGGTTAAATTGGACACGCTGGCAGTTGTCACAATGAACTGTTTCTCGACATTTTGTCCACAATGATTTTGTTTATTCTCCGTGAATGCACCGAGCTATGATCAGGAAAAGCAATCACTATCCCGAGCAATTTTTTCTTATAATTAAACTCATTTAAGTATAATTTTACTTGTACGGAAAGTCCACCGTAGTATTAAAATAACACGATAGATATCAAGTATCCTACTGAATTTTATACATGGGTAAAATATATTATCCCTTTTGTGTGTCTCAACTCCTACGAAAAATTATGATTCGTAAATATTAACCTAACAAATGTTCGCATCTTGGACGCCAAAATTGACCGTGTTTTACAAAACCAAGTTAAGTGATGTTACGAGAAAGTAACTGAGAGGAGAACCAACCTGCGGTTGGATGGTTAGTACGATGGTTGTACATCCAGCCTATCAGAGTTCAAGCCACTGATTTGACTTTTTTTGAAAAGGAGAACATCCCCGGCCTCTGCATCAGAACGATGCACACAGCCATTTATTAAAAAAGAAGGGGTAGCAAGAGTTTAAGAGTTTACAAAGCCAAGTTCAAAGGCAATGCAGTGCTAAAACAATACAAAATAAGAACTAAAAGTGACATCAAAGCTCAAGTGCCGATGAAGAGAAATCAGCTAAGACGTAATCCGTCTAGTATGCTGCCAGCCACCCCGGTTGAATATAGCCCGAACGACCGCCATCAACCGAGAACAGCCTGAATCCATAAGCGCCCGTTGGTTGGGCGGAAGCAAGAGGGACCACATGTGAATCCAATATGTAGCTCTGTGAACAACCTGTAAAAAATGAATGTTATCCGACCTGTTAAAAACCACATCATTTCTGCAGTTCCAAATTGCCCAAATAAAAGCACAAACGCCAATGCGGATGCGAGCCTTTGTAGATTTATCCAACCCGGTTAGCCAGTCCGAAAACATATTTTCTATACTAGCTGGAGGAGATATGTTATAAGTGAAATGAATAAGACGCCAGATATTGTGAGTAAAAACACAGTCAATGAAGAGATGGTTGACAGTCTCATCAGACTCAGAAAAAGCACACTGCTTAGATCCATTCCATCTTCTTCTAATCAAATTATCCTTTGTAAGAATTGCTTTTTTTTTGTACAAACCACATAAAAATTTTAATCTTCAAAGGTACCTTTAATTTCCATAAGTATTTGTGAGGGAAAATAGTGTTACTATTTAAGCAATGTGAATACATAGACTTAACTGAGAATAACCCAGACGGTGTCAAACGCCATCTAAACGTATCCTCCTGAGATCTTAAATCTATTGGGACTAATCTTTCAACCAAGTTAATCCACTCCGTCCATCTGTTTCCTGTTAAAGACCGTCTAAACTGCAAGTTTATAGGGGGGCGGTCGATAGGACATCCGCAACTAAAGCATTCTTGTTGCGTACAATATTGTAAAGAATAGGATATTGCACCGACAAAGGCCTATCCCCTAACCAAATGTCCTCCCAAAACCGAGTTGATTGGCCATTGCCAATATGAAACGACCCTAGAGAGAAAAACTCATTTTTAACTGACATGATTCCCTTCCAGAAAGGTGAATCCGTGGGCTTAGCTGAAACTTGCGCTAAAGTTTTATCTCGTAGGTACTTATTTTGAATGAGTTCTTGCCATACGCCTTCTTCACTCAAAATTTTAAAGAGCCATTTGCTCAGAAGACATTTGTTCTTAATGGAAAGAACTTCAACACCTAATCCCCCTTGGTCTTTAGGACGACAAATAATGCTCCATTTAGTTAATCTATATTTCCGTTTATGTTGATCATTTTGCCAAAAGAATCTATTTCGAAAATAGTCCAATCTTTTTCGTACCCCAACAGGCACTAGAAAGAAAGAGAAAAGGAACATTGGTAAACTCGATAGAACTGAATTTATAAGGAATAATCTATCCCCATAAGACAGTAGCTTGCCGGCCCAAGAAGCAAGCTTCTTTTCAAATCGATCTTCAACCGGTTTCCACTCCTTGTTCAAAAGGGTGCGATAATGTATAGGAATACCCAAGTATTTGAAAGGCAAAGATCCAACTCCACATCCAAATATATGACAGTAGTCATTTTGAACTTCTACAGCTTTCCCAAAACAAAAAATTTCACTCTTATGAAAGTTAATTTTAAGACCCGATAGTTGTTCAAACAGAGCCAAAATTAGTTTCATATTAACCGCTTTTTCTAGATCATGTTCGAGAAAAAGCATGGTATCATCATCATATTGCAATATCGAAACCCCCCATCAACAAGGTGGGGAACAAGACCCCCAACTTGCCCATCTTCTTTTGCTCTTCCAATGAGAACCGCAAGCAAATCTGCCACAATGTTAAACAGAATTGGAGATAACGGGTCTCCTTGCCGCAGCCCCTTTAAGGTTTGGAAATAATGGCCTATGTCGTCATTAATACGAATGCCAACACTTCCACCTTGCACAAACCGTGCCACCCAATCACGCCACTTCGGGTCAAAACCCTTCATACGTAGAGCTTGTTGTAAAAAATGACCACTTAACTTTATCGTAGGCCTTCTCAAAATCAATTTTGAAAAGAACACCACCTAATTTTTTCCGATGTACCTCATGAATCGTTTCGTGAAGGATAACCACCCCTTCAAGAATGTTCCTTCCTGGAATGAAAGCCGATTGAGTGGGCCGTATAACCTTATGAGCAATTGAAGACACCCGATTTGTTCCTACTTTCGTAAATATTTTAAAGCTCACATTCAATAAACATATAGGTCTGTACTGCTCAATTCTACTAGCATCCTCTTTTTTTGGCAACAGTGTGATGGTACCGAAATTTAACTTATACAAAGGGAAGTCCCCACCATGCAATTGGGAGAACATTCCCATTAAATCATTCTTGATAACCGGCCAGAATTTTTGGTAAAACTCCGCAGGGAACCCATCTGGTCCGGGAGCTTTGTTATGTTCCATTTGTGATATAGCATCTAAAACTTCTTTTTCAGTAAACTCCGATGTTAAAATTTGATTTTCAGCAACCGAAATTTGAGGCATATCATGAAAAACCGACTCATCAAGAGAAATGGTACTAACCGAAGGAGCCCCAAAAAGCTTCTTGTAGTACTCGGTAATAAAAGTTTTCAAATTATGTTGACCCACTATGGTTCCTTCGTCTTGCTCTAATTGGAAGATACGCTTCTTTCTATGTTTTCCATTTGCAATTAAATGAAAGTATCTAGTATTACCACCCCCTTCTTGAATGTGCCGCACCTTTGCTCTTTGTGCCCATTTGGCCTCTTCGTCACGCCGCAAGCGAGCAATGCATTCATCGGCCTCTTTCTTAGCTACCCTTTCCGCTACAGTTAGCGGAGTGGTTTCAGCTTTTATATCTAATTCATCAATTAGTTTGAGCAATTTTTCTTTTAGTACTTTGTATTCGCCGCTGAGGTTTTTGGCCCAACCCCTTAAAAATTGTCTTAAATGTCTAATTTTTGCTTGCCAAATTTCAATTGGTGTCCCAACAGCATCACAGGACGTCCACTCATGCACAACTATCTCACAGAAATCATTCCGTCGAAGCCAAGAGAGTTCAAAAGAAAAGCGAGATTTATTCCCCAAGTGGGCTTGCTCGCCAAAGTCAATCAAAAGAGGAGTATGATCAGATCCAGTCCGTGTTAACGCCTGGACTGTGACTAACGGAAATTTTTGCTCCCACTCTACATTTGCAAGGAAACGATCCAATTTTTCAAAAGTTGGAGTTTCCCGCCTATTAGCCCATGTATACTGCCGGCCTGAGAGCTCAATTTCTCTGAGGTCCAAACTTTCAATTATCGCATTAAACATAAAAGGCCAACGACCATCAAAATTAGAATTATTCTTTTCTTCTTGCCGTCTGATTATGTTGAAGTCACCCCCAACCAACATCGGGAGTTCCTCATTCTCACATATGCGAACTAACTCTGCTAAGAAATCAGGTTTTCGATCAGGTTGAGCAGCCCCATACACAACTACCAAAACCCATAGAAAACCATCCAACTTATTCTTAACTTGAAACTTAACACAAAAGTCACCGCTCTCGATATTCTGAACAGAAATCTCTCTCATATCAAAACCAGCCAGGATACCACCCGAACGCCCATGCGGTGGTAAAGAGTACCAAGCATATTCAGCACCACCCGAGATTTGCTTTAAAAAAGGAGTAGAAAAATTTGATCTCCCTGTTTCCAAAACAGCGGCAAAGGCTAATTTATTTTCTCTAATAACTTATTGGAGGGCTGTCGTGGTGGTGCACGGACAGATGCCATATAGGCTTAAGGTGGGGCCGTTGGACGCTAGAGGATTCGGGGAGGGATTATGTGCTGAAGAGCACACACGAACAATCAAATGAACACGGGGATTTACCCTGCTTCGGGGCTCTCGCGAGAGATAAAACCCCTACTGCAGCATCTAGCCTACTCTGTGTATTCTCCTCTCTGCATATGTGATCAGTACAAAAGCTCCTTGAGCTGTGTGTGAGAGCGGAACAACGCTAAGTTTGCTAACAGAAGAGGTGAGACTGAACTCACCAGGGAAGAAAGAGCCCAAGGGGCTGTCCCCGCTGCCTCTGCCCGTGGTGCTCTTTATAAAGGCAGAGCCCAGGGGACAAGCAAGAGACAAGGGGACAAAATACTATTCACTGATGTGACTACTGGGGTCTTGTCCATACTGTTGAGGTGTCCTGGTGTGTACTGTAGCCATGCTGCATTGTCCTTGTCCTTGTCATTTGATCTTATCTACTGGGAGGCAGTAGCGGATATTGCACATGCGGATGTAGCTTGCTCGGGATGCTGCTGAGTGGAGGATCCGGCCTGGAGGAATTAATCGTAGCTTGTCTCGGTCGAGACTCGGCTGGAGATGTCCCGGATGAAGTAGATCCGGTGGAGATGATCCGGTTGGAGCCACGTCGGCCCAGCCTAGGTGAGCATATCCCGGCTGGCCGAGGTAGCAGCACCAAGCATCAGCCCGAACCGAGTCAAAGCGAGGTGAGACGGAGGTCAGGGCGAGTCTTGGTCTTCCGAGACGAGGAGATACACAGGGATGTCGGTCCGCCCGGGATGCTGCTGCCTTGGCCGGGATGGCCACCTCGGGTCAGCCGAGGAGTGCTAGATCAGCTCAATATATAGTCATGCTCATGCATGGATTAGCCGGCGCCATTACATAAATAATATACTATAGTAAGGTAATTAGCAGCCCATGGTCTACGTGCACTGAGAATATGAGCTGGCCATGACGTTGAGCTTAGCACAAGTTGCAATCATAACTTGGTCAGCTCCCGAGGCTGGCAATACTGGGTTATTCGGTTTACTCCGAGTTAAAATACGACTAGGCCCAATATTGGTTATGTCGGCTCGGACAGCACCAAAACCAGCCCATGCTGTCTTTTCCTGTCTTTTCCTTTATTCTTTACTTATTTAACTCTTGTTTCTCTCTTTTAACACCGCAACCAACTCATGATTTTGGGTACCGGGGATTACATCCCCGACATTAGTCCCCGAGGCTGCGGGGGACTCGTAGAGTCGCGCGCAGACTTACAAAAACAAATATCCAACACCAAAATCTCCATGAAAGAATTATCTTGCCAGCATGGGCATCATTATAAGCCGGTCGTCTAGCCATGCCCTCCAGGCCAAACGTGACATCCGGTTGACCGAGCTCACCCGAATCAACAACGAGATGGACAGTTTGCACCGGAAATGCGTCGCATGTACGGGCATGACCACACATAGATGTTTCTGCCGACATTGGGCAATTTGGCACACTGCCTGCACAAGCATGTTTCATATGCCGGATGTCAACAGACTTTTGCTGAATTGACATAGTGCCTGCATGGGCATATTTTATATGTCGGTTTACCGACATCCGATGTCTCCAGCATTAGCTGGTTCGACATTTTGGCCTTATGGGCATATTTCTTATGTCGGTTTTTGCCGCTTTGGGCTTTTACCGTATAGATACGTCGGCAGCACGAGCTGGACCGACATATAGCCTGCTTGGGCATTATTATATACCGGTTTCTAGCCTTCTTGGGCATTACCGAAATTATATGTCGGCAGCACAAGCTGGACCGACATACAGCCGTCCTTGGCTAATTTTGACATTCTCCCTTCATGGGCACTTGTCAGATGGCAAGTTGAGATATTTCTCAACGCGCACACTCAGTGAGATTTAGATATTTTTCGACTCGGTGCACCGAGGTAATGAAACCATGATACTCTGCAAGCTCGAATAACTGAAGAGTCATGATAGTCGGTAAAGCCGATAAAGGTTTGTGAGAAGCCTGTCGATATGAGATAAATGCCGCGATATTTTGGCGAACCGAAATAAACGGCGATCTGGAGATATTGCAGGATGCCCTGATATTTTGGCGAACCGACATAAACGGCGATCTGGAGATATTGTGCTGTTGATACTCTGATTTGCCGACATAGGATATGTCGGGATGATTTGCCATTTACGACTTGGCGCGCCGGGTACCTAGGATTACTTGCACTTTGCCTCGAAATCACAATGAATCCGAAATAACAGATATAACCACAATTTTGGCGATGAACATTTTATTGGTACAACCGCTACCACCTTTCAACGTTAGTACAGGCATATATGTATACTGAATGTCAATTTAAACAATAAATCTACTAACAGGCGGAAGTACTTATAGCATATGACAGAGACTACTTCTAGTAGAAAAACTAGCATGTAGACACAGACTCGGTCTCAACCGAGTCCCCGAGTTACTTTACAGATACAGAAGAAAAAGTAAACTAAATGGCTGGCCAGTCCCCGGGTTAAGACATCTCACTCCGGGGAAAAGCATCTACGCAGGAAAAGAAAGGGTAGTCCCCGAGTATCGCTCGGGGTTACCCACAAGCGCGTGGCACAAAACATTAAATTGTAAATACTTACATTGCATAGTTGGTGCCGACTGAATGGAGGCGTACAAGCGGGCGCAGGATAGTTATCCAACAGCAGAGGCATCTGGCCTAGGTTGCCCGGGTGCGACTGATCCGGGCGCAGCCGGTCCAGCTGATCAAGCGGCGTAGACGACGGAGGAATCCTGCAAGTGTGGAACCGGGTATAGCTTACTCGGCCGGGCTTACTCGGTCAACCCGACGGAGCCGAGATGTTGCTTTTTATTTCGGCCGGAGGCAAATTATTTAACTCCGGCCGGGTTATTTCATGTCGGCATAACTCAATCTGACCGAGTTATTTTTCCAGAGCCGACATGCCTATGTCGGCCACACCTACTGCTAACCTCGGCAAATTTCTCTTAGCCGACATAGGTTTAATCTCTACATCAGCCTGCTCGGGACAAACAGCAAACTCTGCTCTCTATCTTCCTCTTGGCTGCCGACATAGCTTATTCGGTTGAGCCATAGGCTACTGAGCCAGGCCCCTAATCTTTTTTCTAATCTATACACAGCTGCCGACACAGGTTATTCGGCTGATCCAAAGCACCATCTCCCTCCTATTTTTTTACCCGGTTGCTTTTTCTACTCGGTAGACCGACATAGCTTACTCGGTTGGCTCTCTTCTTTTTTCAATTGACATGGGCCACTCTCGGCCACGCCTTTAACTCTCAGGTGAGTACACGGCCAACTTTGGCACTCCTACCTTATTTTATTCACCTGTCATGTACGTCCTCTCCCCTTGAACTTTCTTTTCCATTTAGCCAGCTGGGCCCTACCACTCCCCGTAATCTGCACTTTTTCTCTTTGGCAGCGATAGAATCAGCACAAGGAGTTATATCGGCGTGGAGGAGCTCACGGGGCGCCTGAGCTGGGGCAGCGCAGGGAACCGAACTCAGCCGAGCCCAAGGGAGCAGCTGGTGGGCGCGGAGGCGTCGACCGGCGTGCGCATGGCGGCCGGGATAGGCGCGAGCCGGCAACGGCGAGACCGGGCATGAGCGCTGGACGCGCTGGAGCTGGCATCGGATATGCCGGCACATGCCGCGACCGGCTCAGGGCAGCGGACAGGTTGAAACGCGGCCGAGACTGCGCAGCCGGCATGGGGGCGCTCGCTGTAGAGGGCCGAAACATGACGAATATGCCGGCGGAGGCATACTGCTGCGATGCCGGCCGAGAACGACAAGGACGGCGCAGTCGAGGATGCCGGTACGACAAATGTCGGCAGGGCGAATGCTGACGAGGACGGCGAGCCGAGATTGCAGCGACCCGCAGGGCGCGAATGCCAGCCTTACGGGCGCGTATGGCGACGGGAGTCTCGGCGGCGGCGGTGCCGAGATTGGCGATGCCGGCCGGGAACGGCGAGGACGGCGCGGTCGGGGATGCCGTAGCATACGGGCGAGAGAAGTGTATGGTGCGGAGCCGGAGGTGCGTGGGCGAACCGACCACGATGACCTCTTCCGCCACCACCACGATAACCATTGTAGCGACCATAAAATCTGCCTCCTCCCCTGTATGAATTTTGTCTATAATCCTCCGATCCAACGTTGAATTCTCCGAACTGAGGCGGCCCAGCATACCTTCCATTGAAGTTTTGATTCTGAAAGAACTGGTTAAAACGGCCATCACCGTTGAAACCTTGTTGTCTGTCCGCCGGCTGTCCAGAGGCACCACTGGATCCTCCTGCCTCAAAGCCACCGAAAGGTTGGTAGCCATTGAAGCCACCACCCCTACCTTGGAATCCACCGGAACCTCGACCGCCAAAGCCGCCTCCCCGGTTGTTTCCGCCTTGACCAGCGCCGCGGCTTGCCATGGCGGCAGGAACCCTAGCGGCTGGGAAGAACGAACAAGATCGCGATCGAGAGCGATCTCGGTACGAAAACACTCGAGACAGACTTACGTCTTGATGACCCAGATGGCCACTTAATTGGGCTGCAATACTCGCATCCGAAAAATAATCACGGTGGCCCAATGACTCTGCCGGGATTAACGGAACAATTAAATTTGAATTCGGATCCAGCGATCCATGATTTACGCCCATAATTTTATGCTCGACCGTTACCGCAGGGGACCTACCCCTCTTGTCGCCACCGGTGATCGCCGGATCAGCACGACGCCGACGTCTCCGAACCACCGTCCAACCTGAATCCTTCCCATCGATCACATAGACCGAGGAAGAGATCACCGGAACCTTGATTTTTTTTTTTTGATAAAGGGATTTTATTACTTAAAGAGTATTAAGCATTACACCCGGCCTCTGCATAACTAAGATGCACACAGCCCAAAACCGTCCCAAACATCCAAAGCAGCAGAAGAAAATAAATGGCGGGTTACATATCATCATGAGAAATTGTAAGGCCGCCTATTGAAAGGAAGAGCCAATTCGCAGATTATGCGACCATCCGCCTATTGACCGGAACCTTGATATGATGGAGGAAACAGTTTTCCTCCGCCCCACTCCGCAGAGACGAATCCTCATGATCGAAGCATCGAACAGATGAAACAGGAACACGATCAAGATCGAGGGAAGGAGAGAGGGAAGGATTGACCTCCCGAGCCGCCCACCTTTGTCGACGCGTTTTCTCCTCCCTCTTACGAAAACGCTTTGTCGGAAGATCCCTCGTCGGCGAGATCTCCGGCGTCCTGCACCTGTACCATAGGGAACGCGAGGTTGACGAAGAACCCCTAGGGACCTCTTCCTCTTCCTCGTCGCTAGATGCCGAGGTCAGCGCCCAGAACCTCCCACCGGAGGCAAGCCGGCTCCGGCCGGTGAGACGCCAGCTGAGTCGCCGCTCGAGACGCCTCCTCTCATCCCGGCCTATGGCGGCTGACCTCGCGTGTACGTGGCCGCGCTCAATCTGTGTTTGACATCGGTGTTTTTCATTTAAGACGGAATATTGTTTCAGTAGGAGGCGACATTCCCGTCGATAGCAAGACACATGTGGTGGTGACTTCATCAATCTCAATACTCCATCCAGTGACTCAATCTTTCTGAGGTGCTCATTAGGGTAGGATGTGACTGCATGCGTTCATAAAGAGTGAGTGTATGTGCGAGTCTGTGTTATATGTATTTCACACAAAAAAAAAGTAACCGAGAGGACGTATTGGTAACATACATAAAAGGACAAATGGACAAAGATTAAAAAAATCCATTTACTTTTGTGGATCAAAGTAAATATTTATTTATCATGTATCACCACGAAAATATGTACTCTCCTATGTTATAGAAAAACCTGTTAATAACTATAATTTCAAATCAATATTATTGAATACATAATGGATATATTTTTCATACTATATTTGCATAGTTTTATAATTGCTAATATTTTTTTCTACAATGATAGTCAAAGTTAATATTGGTTGACTTCAAAAAAAAATGTACGGCATCTTTTAAGGAAATAAAATTGTACAAATTATTTATAAACTGAGTGGAAAATAAAGACATCATGTTTTTGGTAAGTCACTCGACACAAGGGGATCAAATAATCCACCTAGATGCTAGAATGATCCTTTGTTGACTCGTCCGAGAGCATTTGTTCAACTTAAAAGTTTGGATCTGTTTGGAAGAGAGTGGATTTTGTACATGCACACATGGGTGTGGGAGCTATCTTTACCGTAGTTTGGTTTTGAGTTTGGTTTTGAGATCTAGACGCCATTCTGTCCCTTAACATTTTGGTTTCTCATTAAGTATCGCTCCCTTATTTTATCTGTCACATCGTTCTGTACATTTTCCTTTTTATTTGCCTCTCTTTCCGGGCAGGATTCGCGGCGAATCTTCAACAGGAACCAGCCTCTGCCTATGTACACCACGCCGGACATGTTGTAGGTTGTGTGAGACTGTGGCAAACCAGCCCGTCCTCCATTGCTCCCCCTCTCTCGCCACACACATCGTCGCCGGCAAGAAGCACCGTTTCACTCCTCCTGCTCGCCTCTTATCCCACCCGCCTAGCTCTTCCGAGGCCTCCTCCGTCGCGCCGGAACCACCGACACCGTCGCAGTAGCACTCCCTGTCGCCGGTGCGCCGGCTTCGCGTACTGGCCGGCTGCGAAACGGTGGTACGTAATATCAACTCCTGCTCTCATCTCTACATTGTCAGGCCCTTCCACATCCTAGAGCGCGTGGGCAAGGTGGCGTACAAGCTGGACCTGCCGGCGTCGAGCTGCGTCCACCCTGTGTTCCATGTCTCCCAGCTGAAGCCATGCGTTGGCCCACGTCCCCAGGTGTCGTCGACGCTGCCATTGGCTGATGCCATGTTCCAAGTACCTGTCCAAGTGCTCCAACGGCGTGCCCACCTACGGGGCAATCGAGCGGTGGCCCAAGGGCTAGTACAATGGAGTGGCGCCCCGGCGGATCATGCCACATGGGAAGACATGGAGCAGCTTCAGCAACCGTTCCCAGATGCGCCTGCTTGGGGGCAAGCAGGAATTCAAGAGGGGGGATTGTCCGCGACCCGGCCCTCCCTGTCAGCATCAGCAACGAACACCCAACGGAAGAAGGACAAGTGGCACGCCCTGATAGGAAAGAAGGATGAAGAAGGTTCCGGCCTGGCTGGCAGGCGACAGCTGGCTCACCCGACGCAAGTGACGGAGTGCTATCTGAGAGAGACGGATCACAACGAGAGAACTCGGCTTGTCTGGAATGATTCGGACGGCAGTGCTGTATGTAACTTGCTCGGTGGGTGGTTGGGCGGAACGAGCAATAGAAATCCCCAATTCCTCGATCTGAATCCAATTCCGAATCTTTGCTGAGTTCTGAAGTAGCTAGATCCTTACATACATCCTATTCCCTCCCTCCGCCGGGCAGGAACACTCCACTCATTTCACCCTCGCGCTTCTGTTCTTCAGTCCAAGGCCTCCTCTGTCGCGCCGGAACAACCATCTTCTTTCTCCTGCCACCTACCCGTAGCTAGACAGAGGCAAGACTGCCGTCCGCCATTGTTGCCCCCTCTCTTGCCGAGTTCTTTTCTCTTAGATTTGCGCATCTCGACCGCGGTACTAGCGCTGGATCTATCGCCTGCTACCTCCTCCACGCCCAACCCTCAACCCTTTCTCCTTGTTCGCCGCCGTTGCTGCTGTGCTGACGGTCACTTCTTGTTGCCCCCTGCAGGTTATGGAGGGTGGGGGTGATCCAGAAAGCACATTTTGCAAGACTTGGGAGGTGCAGTGTCACCAGATGGCGTTTTCCCCATGCCCGCGGACGCGGCCGAGCTGATGATTCGGCTACCGTAGCGGGAACTTTTGGTCTGCTTGTGGAAGACGAAGGGAGGGTAGAAGTTATGGAAGACACGCACGAGAATGGCGATCCAACCGCGAGCAGCGGCTTCAATGACAGTTGCGCTAGCGACTGACGATGGGTTACAAGAAAAGGTAAGGAGCAGAGCCCTACAAAATCTCCTCTGTGTTTTTTGTGCGAATATATCAAGCGAAAAGAAGTTCTAGTTTATCCCCCATAGATGATTCTCGCATATGCCAAAGTGTTTTTTGATTGCCTCCATGGTTCAATGCCTGTTCGAATACTCTGCACTTCTGAACACAAACACGAAATCTGCTAAGAATATGTTTAGGAAGCTGTATCAGATTGCGCACAGGACTTCCATTCAGTTTTCTTATTCACATGATCGGGTCGTGACAAATTGGTATCAGAGCTATCAATCCACCCCAAAAATTTTCCGGAATCCGCTGCGCTCACACTTCCTCGGCATCGATCTGTAATTCCGGACAACAGGTGTGGGATTACCTCGGTGATCTCGCGCAAAATCCTTAGGTCGGTTGGATCTGCTTGGGGCAAGCGCGACGGCGCCCGCGAAACTCTCCGCGCAGACGCAGAAGGTGTTGACGGCCATGGCGGAGAACGCAGGACAAGTGCAGACGATGTTGGAGGACATAATCAAGCGCCTCGACTCTCAAACCGTGACTAGCAACAAGTGCCATGAAGAGCAGCTCTCCTTCAACGCGCAGATCTCCTCCGATCTCGCGAGTATGAAGAAGGAGTTGATGCTGACGCAAAACGACGTCGACGAAGCGCGCAAGGCACTGTCGGCCACATCCGCGAACGGGGAACCGTGCTTGGTCAGCGCGCCGCCGCAAGGCGAGATCGGTGGCGTCGGCGGAGCAATGATACCGGCAAGGCTCGTGAACAAGCGAGCACCACTGATGCCCGAGCCGCCCGCGGCGCAGATGGTGCCGCAGCCACAACGGCTGCATCTACCGCAACCGCAGCAGAACCACCGGGAGGAGCGCGGTGATGTGGGGGGGGTACATCAAACCACCGAAACACGATTTCCCCAAATTCGACGGTAACCTACCAAATCTCTGGCTGGATCGTTGTATCACCTACTTCGAGCTCTAACGAGTGCAGCCCATGAACTGGTTCACCACCGCTTCGTTGTACATGAACGGCCATGCCGCGCTCTGGCTTCAGGCGTTCCGACAGTCTCGTAGGGTGGTGACTTGGGATGATTTTTGCTTGGCTGTGATTGAGGAGTTTGGTCCGGAGGAATTCGAAGGCCAGATAAACAAACTGCTACAACTCCGTCAGACAGGCACCATGACTGAATATCGCCAGCAATTTGAGACTCACATGTACCATCTGCTGGTGCTCGATCCGACGCTGAATACCAAGTTCTTCGTCACTCAATTCCTCTTGGGTCTGAAAGATGAGCTTCGTGCCGCGGTGAGGATTCAGGCACCGACAAGCATCACCCGAGCCACGGTCTTCGCCAAAATTCAGGAAGAAGAACTGGCAGCACTACGACCTTGCAATCGGATCGCCCCTGCAGGACGTCCTCCTCCACTACCAGCTCCAGCTCGACCCCCATTGGTACCACGAGCAGCAGGAGACGAGTTTGGCCGCGAGTGGCAGTTGAGGGATTTCAGGCGAGCTAATGGCCTGTGTTTCAGGTGTGGTGACCGTTACTCTCGTGATCATCAGTGCAAGAAACAAGGGGCTCAACTTCTGACAATTCAAGTTGGCGAGTTTGGTGAGGTTTTAACTAAGGCACTATACAAGGGAAAAGACTTTTAGTGACAAAATCCATTTGTCACTTAATACCCCATTTTCGTCACAGATTAGGGGTGGATGACAAAAATGGTGCGTCATTAGGTTTGTCACTGATTGACCGTAATTTTTTGTCACTGTTTATGTTGAATCAGTTACGGTAGATATTTTTATCAATGATCATGATTAATTTGTGACAACCTGATTTGTCACTATATGTATGAAATTTTGTCACCATTTAGATTGTATGTGAGCGTAGGCACTGGTCAACAAATGCTGACATGGCTTCCTTACATGTGGGTCCAACAGTGGTGACGTGGATTCTAACACGTGGGTCCAGATGGTATTCTGTAATGTGGGACCCACACAATGCCAACAAGTTGGACCTAGTTGGTGACGTGAATGCTTTCATGTGGGTCCATACATTGGGGTACCAATATGCATGAATACATTTACAATTGTACATTACAAGGAAATTTTAAATATAATTCATTTCTCACATCATATATCGAATTCATAACCAATTGATATTCAAACATCACAGATTCATAATACATCAGACACACATGTAAGATGCAACACAAATAATGGAATACAAGTTCAACACTATCAGAACTATGGCTTTCTATCCATAACACTAGACACCTTAGCTTTAGCTGATGTAATGAAATCATTTCTATATCCTTGAACTCGCTGCATTTTAAGTATCTCCTTTTTTTTGCACAACCTACAATATCAGCAGAACCCGTAAGAATCACTGAAAAAACCACAAAATCAAGGCACAGGACCTGGTTAGAACATCCTAACAAGGAAATCAGATGTGTCATCACCTCCCATACGTGTTGTGATTGCAAATGACAGCATAAAGGTGCTAATGTTGTAGCCATGTGATTAAGAAATTAAAAACAGTAGACAGAAGCCCCGCAAAATAAATGAGAATCACATATAAAATGCACAACAATTGGTTTGCAAGGTGGGAGGTTCTAGGATTAAAAGGGACTCGATACCTGTTCCTACGTACACAAAACGAACAACTCTACATGACTCCTTGTGAGCTTTTGCCGCGAACATCCTACAACAAAACGACATTTATCAGCTCTGAAAATAAGTACACGGTGATGTAAATTCTTTAAAAACAAAATTGTAAACTAAAACTGGATCTATGCTTCACATTGTGCTAAAGAATAAATGTTACACTTAAAGCATATTTTGCTAGCCCTAAAACTACGACTAACTTGACTGAAAACTACACGACTGAAACCCACAATTGAAACCCACATCTAGCTGAAATGAAAAGAACACCTAGGTCAATGAAGATTTACTTCTGTATTATCATAAAATTACTTGTATACTGAATGTACTCATTATTCATATTAACACTAATGGCCGTTGCAGGTACTCATCCATGTAGAAGTCTGCCCTGCACTCCAGCACACTCCCAGCAGAGTCAGTGAGGAAGACCTAGCTGGAGATTATCTGTTTGAGAAGAACACATGATTGTGAATGATACAAACCAATGTACATATCTTTATAATGTATGCATGATACGAGTTTATCAGATAGCAAGCTTATAAATCCTAAAACAGTGTGTTATCTTTCATTAATCATGTGATCGAATACTCAGATTCATGAACATTCTATGGCATGCCCAAGGTACAAAGACATGATCATATTCAGATACTAAAAAATATGATAACTCTAGCAGAAGCTAAGTATGTTTCCAGTAATAGTGACTACATGTTCAAAAAATAGATTAACAAACTCCACTGCAAAACATTAACCATACATTACCAGCTAGCAGCGTTCGATACCATATAGTAGCAAGCTTGGAGCAATAGCTCGAAACCATTAATCACACTGCCTATAACAAACCCCTGCACCGCAAGTCCGCAACACATCATCACCTCCACGTACGGCACAACAAATTTTTACTCGACACATGCACTGCAAAAGTAACTCATTAATCTCACACATCATACATGTAGTTTTATTTCTTCACCGAAAAAGGAAAAAATGGTTAACTATGTGGCAAAGAACATACACATCAGACGAAAATCATATACAGGGCAGTACAAAATAATAAAGTGAATTAATGGCACCCACGCTACTATGTAAGCATGGTGAATTAATCAAACAACTCTCATGTTTCGATTAAATACTCTAAACCAAGCTATGATCAATTATGAGTTAATACGTTATGAGTAGTACACGGACAGTAGACGCAGTTATGCTACTTCAACTCAACAAGTGGAGAAACGATGTTTTTCTCCGTGGCTGTTTGGTTCTTAGATTATTACCTGAAGGAAGTGAAGTTTGACAGATAAATGAACCCTTTCATCTTGTGAATTTAAGTTGGGACGGATCTGGAGGCAGTTCGAAGTGCATCAGTATGCCCTCAAGCCGGGGGGGATCCAGTGGGGGTGCCATGGGTTCCATGGCACCCCCTAAAAAATGTACAAATTTATTTAGCTACTAATTCTTGCTAAATGCTGCTAATGTTTGAATTAATTCTTGCCAAATGCTAAGTATAATAGGGAAGTTTTTAAGCTTGGCACCCCAACAATTTTGTCCTAGATCCACAACTGCCCTCAAGTGTTCACAATCCAACAAAAAAAGGAGATGAACCTCATCAGTTCATCAACACAAGCCATGATTAATCCAGTCACGACCGCACACGTACATTGGCAGTTGTTCTGCAGTGGAGCGGCCTCACGGACGACATGGGGTAGGAGGGCGCCCTAGCTGGCGTCCAGCAGCAGCACCTCAGCGGCATGGTTCGTGGCATCCTTGCAGATTAGAGGAACTGAAGGGAATCAAATCTGAAGGTAGAGATGACCAGGATCTTGCTGGACAAGCGGTTGGGGGCACGGGTCATACCTTACGCAGCTGGAGATGGTGTCAGGGATGAGCAGCACCGCGGGAGACGGCCTCCAGGTCGGCCGCCTCCATCCGTCGGTGGGGGCGTGGGTGACGACGGCCGTGCGTGACCTCCGCGTGCTGGTGTCCAGCGCCATCACCGGTAGCGAAGGCGGCGGACTGGGTGAAGCGCAGAGAGAAGGTCGATTCGCCGACCAATCATGGCGCATGTGGCAGCCACCTCAGCGACTAGCGGCGATGGGAGCTAGGAGGGGCGGCGGAAGGAGTTGGTCTGGAGCAGATTGGGAGTAGGCACGTGAGTGGGAAGGTTAGGGTTATAGCTAGCCGGGTTTGACTGGGCTTTTGGGCCTTAGAATGGCGCGAACGGTTTAGGAACCGCGTAAATTTGATGGGTTAACCAATAATATAGAGGGAAAAGTAGCGCCAAGTGTCAATATTTTTGTCAAGCATCACGTACAAATACTCATGGATTTTCAAACAAAGTTAAAATAGTTGTGTATTACTTGACGGTTCCAAATTATAAGACAATTTTGATATTTCAATTTGGAAAAAATAAAATGACAAATCCACTAAATTGTGTATAAATCGTGTGGTTTAGAAAAAAGTTCGAACATCTTCAAATTTGGAACGAACGAGTGTTTGTCAATTTTTAATCCTTGTCATATGAATCATCGCGGCATGTTGTTTGTTATGACAAGATACACACCGTCGTGTATGGCGAAATTGGAACTTCGGCCCACAAACACAAACACGTGAACTTAGGCCCCATTTGGTATCTATGTATTTTGCATGTACCTAGGAAAGGTTTAAACTAGTAAACTTAAAAGGACTTCATGATGAAGAATTTAATTTTCTAAAAATTTCTTCTATTCCTTTGATTTTTTTTTTTTAGAAAAGGGTCAAATGGCCAACATGACTATTCATGGAAAGGAGTAGAACATTTCAAAACTAGCATCTATTATGTGATATAATTATTACTTGTGTACCATTCTAAAAGACAATTTTTTATCATTCTAAAACACAATTGTTTACCATTCTAATACACACCTATGTACCAAATATGGGTACGTTATAATAAACTATGGTATGCATATGGCCGTGATCTTGCTCATTTGGCTCGAAACCCATAAATCTTCAGACATGATAGTGTTTATTGTGAAGACTTTGTTTTCAATATTTCATATTATAGGTTTAGCATTTTTCTATCAGATAACTCACATCAAATGACTTCATGAGGAAGATTTTTATTTTTAAAAAATTTCATCATTTTCATTGAGTTTTTTCAAAAAAATGGTCAAAAAGGCTAGCATGGCTTTTCATAGAAAGACGTCAAATCTTTCATAATTATCAGCGATTCTTAGATATAATCACTACTTGTGTACCTTAAAATGATTTTTGAAAAACTTTCAGAGGAAATTATCACAAACTTCTAGCTCAATTAGAATTAATTTTTAAAAATCGATATAAGTTATTTAAAGGGGAGAAATTAGATAGAAAAATAGTAAATTCATAATGTTTGGATATTATCAATTAAATATGGCCTACTTTGTGTGAAAATTGGATGGGTGCCACTTGGCATCATAATTTGTGTACTTGCTTAACAAAAAAAACATTTTGGCACTTAGAAGGTGGGAAATTATATTTTTTTAAATAATTTGAAAACTCAGTTTTGCACTGTTGTTTACCATTATAAAATACACCTGTGTACCAAATATGAGCACATATCATGAATTACAGCATGGATATGGCCGTGATATTGCTCATTTGGCTCGAAACTCATGAATCTTCAAACATGATAGTGTTTATTGTAAAGAATTTGTTTTCAAATAGGTTATATTCTAAGTTTAGAATTTTCTTATCAAATAATTCTACGTCAAATGACTTCATGATGAATAATTTTATTTTTCTAAAATTTCTTCATTTTATTTGTTTTTTTAATTTGTCAAATAGGCCAGTATGGCTATTCATAGAAAGGGGTCGAATATTTAAACTATTGGTGATTCTATGATATAATCACTACTTGTGTACCTAAAAAATGATTTTTGGAAAAACTTCATAGCAAATTATTACATACTTGTTGTTAAAATGTGAATTACTTTCGAAAAATCAGTATAAAGTAATTTAAACGGGTGAAATTAGATAGAAAATGAGAAATTTCAGAATATTTGGGTATTATCCATCAAATATGGCCTACTTTGTGCGAAAATTGGATTGGTGTCATTTTGCATCATATTTTGTGTACTTGCTTCACAAAAATAGACATTTTTGGCACTTAGAAAATTGAAGATTATATATTTTTAAATAATTTGAAAACTTAGGTTGAAAATATTGTTTCCCATTCCAAGATACATCTTTGTGCTAAATATAGACATATTATCACATACTATGCCATGGATATGACCGTGATCTTGCTCGTTTGGCTTGAGACCCATGAATCTTCATACACGATAGTGTTTTCTTATTAAGACTTTTTTTCAAAAGTTGTCGTATTGTAAGTTCAGAATTTTTCCAGCAACTAGTACACATAAAATGACTACATCAGCACAAATTCTATTTTTTGGTTTTTCTTTCATTTTCTTTGAGTTTTAAAAATGATTAAAATGGCTTGTATGGCTATTCATAGAAAAGTGTTGTATCTTTCAAAACTATCGTTCGTTATGGGATACAATCACTACTTGTGTACCTTTAAATAATTTTTGGACAAACATAAGAGTAAACTTTTGCACACTTGTATTTCAAATTTGAATTACTTTGGGAAAATCAGCATAAAATCTTTTAAATGGACGAAATTAGATAGATAACGAGAAAATTCATAATATCTGGGGATTATCCAACAAATATGTCCAACTTTGCATAAAATTTGCATTGGTGTTTACCCCAAATATATATGGATCCGAGTGAAAATAAGCCATCAAGATGAGTTCGCATGAAACGGTGATCACTATGAAAGTTTTTCGTATTTTTTAGACAAAAAGCTTTCCTTTTTTTTTAGAGAAAATAAGCCATCAAGATGAGTTCGCATGAAATAAGCTCTCTCAACCTGATATTGTTTAATTTCTTAAAAAGAAGTCGGATGGCCAAATCAGTAGGACAATGCAATAGAACTGTGTATTAGTAGGCTTTGTGTTGAGATAAAAACAACAATTAACCAGCTGTCCTGGTGGTAAAGCCCACCACATGGTGTTTTTCTTCGGTTCGAGTCCAAGCGATGCGCCAATTTTAATTTTATTATTTGAACTTGTTGCGATTCCTGAAAACGTACAAATAGGCTCTATCGGCGATTTACATCATTAGTTGAATTTTGGCGTAATGGCAAGCTCACTAGGAGATGGGCGTTGGTTCAAGTCACGCTTACAACGGATTTTATTTTATATTTTTATAAGGGGATGTTTCATAGTCGATATAATATATATAAGTACGAATTATTAAATCTCTAATGTACAAACCGTGTGCTGGATTGGTGGTAAAACTACCGTGGTTTGGTGTTCAAGTTCATGAGTTCGAAACCTACAAAGGACTAGTTTTTTATGAGCTATTTCTATACGTGATAAGTGGGGTCCCATATGAAATTAAAATCATGCGCATTATTTATTTACCCGGGTCCACACAATAGCATTATATAATTGTGCACATTCTTCCATTAAATCTGACTACTGGGTCCCGCATGATATTCAGTGACGGTTTAAAATCACCACGGTCTCAATTCGTCACCTATTAATTCGCCTATCCCGACTAATTAATCTGTGACGGTTTGTCATGACAAAATATGCATCTGTCATTGATTACTGTACATCCTTGAAAAAATAGACAATTTGTCACCGATCAAGGCATATCAATGACGGTTTGTAGCTCTGTCACGAGCCATTTTGTCACTAAAAGTCATTTCTCTTGTAGTGACGACGCCGTGCACGCATTGGAGCTTTTGGATGAACCAGCAGCAGCAGAGTAGGCTGAGTGTTGTTTGCTGTCAACACATGCCACGAGTGGTACTGAATCATCAGTGTGTATCAGGCTACGAGCACACGTGGGGAAACAAGGCATGCTGTTGCTACTGGATTCAGGCAGCTCACATAGCTTCCTCGATGCTTCTTTTGCTGCACGAATTGGAGTGAAGGAGGTGGCCATTCCTGCAGTTCCAATAAAAGTGGCCAACGGGCAGCAACTCCTGTGCAACACTATGGTGCCGCAGCTGGAGTGGGGCAGTCAGGGACATAAATTCAAAACAGATTGGCATATTTTGGAACTGGGAGCATACGATGGTGTCTTAGGGATGGACTGGCTGGGCAGAAACAGTCCAATGCACTGCGATTGGAAGAAGAAGGAGATTTCGTTTGTCCATTTGGGAGAGACAATCACTCTGCTCGGCATATCTTCGGACAGTAGATCATCACCAGAACAAGCAACACTCCACATGTTACAAGAATGGGAAGCTCACAATGAGATTTGGGCAATGGCCATTCTCGAGCAACTGCCAACTGAAGCTGCTCCGTCAGAATCAACAGTACAAGGATTACCACCTGACATTAAAGTGGTTTTGACTGAGTTCGCAGATGTCTTTATGGAACCACAAGGATTACCACCCTGTCGGCAGTATGATCATGCCATTACACTTGAGGAAGGAACAAAACCACCGAACTCGAAGCCTTACCGTTATTCACCACACCAGAAAGACAAAATTGAACGGCAAGTCATGGAGATGCTGAAGGCTGGCACGATTGTGCACATCATGAGCCCTTTCGCTGCACCTATATTGCTCGTGAAGAAGAAGGACGGAAGCTGGCGATTTTGTGTTGATTACCGCCCCCTCAATTTAGCCACAATCAAGAACAAATTTCCGCTGCCAATCATTGATGAATTGCTGGACGAACTCGCGGGAGCTGCTTTCTTCTCCAAATTGGACCTACGCGCGGGATACCACCAGATCCGCATGAGGCCTGCAGACGAGGAGAAAACGGCATTCAAGACGCATCACGGACACTTCCATTTCCGTGTCATGCCGTTCGGTCTGACGAACTCGCCAGTCACGTTCCAGTGCTTGATGAACGCCATCTTCGCGGATTACACACGTAAGTTCGTAATTGTGTTCTTGGATGACATTCTTCTCTACAGCGCGACATTACAGGAGCATAGAGAACATCTTCGCCGGGTGCTCGCTCGCCTTCGCCAACACCAATTGTTCGCCAAGGAGTCCAAGTGCTCATTCGCACAGACGCACATCGAATACCTGGGCCATGTCATCTCGCACCAAGGGGTGGCTACAGATTCTGCCAAAACTACGCCAACAAGCACTCTTGATACCCTGAAAGGAAAATAATATATGGGATAGGTTGAGCCTCCAAGTGCAGAGTATGTAGAAGTGGAAGTTTTTTCCCCACGAGGGTGACTCGAGGGTTTAATATCGAACTCTCGGGGAATCAGTAGTGGGGATTTTATCTCCTTGTCCTTCTCTAGATTTCCTGCAAACAAAGTAGATTGCTTTGTTGCCTCAACCTCACCAAGTGGTTGTCAAGCACAAGGTGTGAGAATGATATTAAGATAATAATGAATGTAAAACAGTAAATAAATATGCAATGGTGGTAAGTGGTAATGCAAGGATGATAGTAATGACGATGGATGATATTTTTGGGGTTTTTATATGTGTATGCAATGAATAAAAGTGTTTTTGTATTTTCTGATTTTAAAATGGCTGAATGTAGAAAATGCTTAAAAGTGGTTGGAAAGTTGTTTCTTCTGATTAAAAATGGACCGGGGTTCGTGGTTTCACACATGCACTCTCTCTTTAATATAGTGTGGCAAATAAGTAGACATAGGATTAACATATGAGATTGCAAACAAGTTTAATGACATGTTACTAATTATATGGGCATCACGTCCTATCATAGAGACCTTTTGATTATTAGTCTCACTTATACTCCACCAAGATGCGAACTAAATCATAACACCTCAGTAATTAAGATGACTCAGAGTATAGCCTTAAGATTAATGACATGAAGTGAAAATAAGAACATGCTGGATCTAGTCAAGGATACAAGAACGGGGTACATAATATGCATCTACTTTCATAACTGGAATAAACATTGTAATCTCAACATATATTAACTCATAAAAAGATCCACCACAAAGGTAATACAACGATGACCGTAATCATGTTCAGCAGCTCATACGGTGCTAATTAGTGAAGCACAAGAGAGAGAGATACATATGCTACTGCCACAAACCCATAGTCCAGAGGTGGACTACTCCCTCTTCATCATGGAGACGGTGGAGATGTCGATGGAGAAGAAGGAGACCTCTCCGGCAGCGCTCCGCCGGAGTTTCCCCCCTCCAATCTGCAGCCTCCTGGTCTCTGTTTCTTGTTTCTCTCGTGTGGTGGCTCTCCCTCCAAAAAACATCGGGGGGCTCTTTATATTGGCGTTTTTAGGTCACGAGGAAGCTTCAGGAAGAAGGATCGTCGCAAACAGGGCCACGAGGGCCAAAAGAGGTGGGCCCACGCGGCCCCTGTACCTGGCCGCGTGGGGCACCCTCTTTCGCCCCTCCGGCCTCCGTTTGCTTGCTTCCTTCGCTCCTAGGTCTTCCTCCTTCCAAAATAATGATCCCCGTAAATTTGCAGCTCATTATGACGTCGTTAAGGCCCTGAAATAAATAAGGAAAGAAATAGGGGTTTTCTGCCTGCGCAGGATTAATTCCATAAAAAGGGGAAATCATTATTAATTACCAAAAATCATTAAATAACAGTAATATACCCCTTATATGATGCAAATATGAATGGAATACAAGTATTATAGTGCAAAGTTCATGTATGCATTTTACATGCATCACATGCTTGGCCAGTTCCAATGTCAGCAACGGAATTGCGAGGCTTCCTGGGGTTCACAGGTTTCTACAGGAAGCACGTGCCACACTATGGCATCATCGCCAAGCCGCTTACTCAGTTGCTGACCAAGAAAGGGTTCCACTGGAACCCACGGGCGTAGGCGGCGTTTGAAAATCTCAAGTAAGCTATGGTTGATACCCCGGTGCTGGCTTTACCCAATTTCGATCGCCCCTTTTTGATCAATACTGATGCTTGCGACACCGGCATCGGCGCGGTACTGATGCAGGATGGACACCCTCTCGCCTACTTCAGCAAAGCTTTGGGTGTTCGCAATCAAAAGTTGTCCACTTACGAGAAGGAGTTTTTGGCAGTGATGATGGCAGTGGATCGCTGGCGCTCTTACTTACAGAGAGGACACTTCACCATTATCACGGATCACAAGAGCTTGTGAAACCTCGGTGATCAGCAGCTGGACACTAAATTGCAGTGCAAAGCCATGGCGAAGCTTGTGGGTCTGCAGTTCAAGTTCCAATATTGCAAGGGAGCTGATAACGGTGCTGCGGATGCTCTGTCACAAGTGGGACACCTTCTGTCTATCAATGCACTGTCACTCTGTCAGTCCAATTGGGTACAAGAGGTGGCAAACTCGTATGAAACTGACGCGGAGGCTCAAGAACTACTACAGCGGTTGGTGGTGCATAGCCCAGATGACAAGGGTTTTGCTTTGCAATTGGGTCTGATCAGGTTTAAGGGACGCCTCTGGGTGGAAGCGAATTCTGCTCTTCGCACCAAGTTGATCAGTGCATTGCACGATAGCGCATTGGGTGGTCATTCTGGTGTCACTGCCACATACCAGCGCATGAAGAAGTTGTTTGCATGGACTGAATTGAAACCAGCAGTGGAGGACTATGTGAAGCAGTGTCAGATATGCCAGCAATCAAAGCATGAACACATCAAGATCCCAGGGAAATTACAGCCATTACCTATACCTGCAGCACCATGGCAGGACATTTCTTTGGATTTTGTGGAGGGCTTGCCCAAGTCAGAAGGGTACGATTCGATCCTGGTGGTGGTGGATCGTTTCACTAAGCTAGCACACTTCATACCCTTACAACATCCATTCACGGCCACACAGGTGGCGAAGGCGCTCTGGGATAATGTAATCAAGCTTCACAGTGTGCCACTGTCAATTGTTTCAGACCGTGATCGCATATTCACCAGCTCAGTGTGGCGGGAAATGTTTGCAGCCACAGGAACCAAGTTGCTATACTCAACTGCTTATCATCCGCAAACTGACGGTCAAACCGAGCGAGTTAATCAGTGCCTCGAGATGTATCTACGCAGTGCGATACATGATTCTCCACGACAATGGTGTCGCTGGTTATTGATGGCCTTTGACGTAGTTACCTGCGTCAAATGAATATGGTTAGGTTGAGACTCCAAGTGCAGAGTGTATAGTATAGGAAAGACAGTTTTCCCCACGAGGGGTGACTCGAGGGTTTAATATCGAACTCTCGGGGAATCAGTAGTGAAAGATTTATCTTCTTATCCTTCTCTTGAAAACCTACAAAACAAAGTAACTTGTTTTGTGCACTCAACCTCACCAAGTGGTTGTCAACCACAAGGTGTGAGAATGATATCAAAATAAAACAAATGCAAAACAAGAAATAAATATGCAATTATGATAAATAAATATGCAAGGATGGTGGAAACAATGATGGATGATACTTTTTGGTTTTGTATTGTGAATGCAAGATATAAAAGTATTTTTGTATTTTCGGATTTTTAAATCGCAGAAAATGGAAAATGGATAAAACACTACCAGGAAAAGGGCTATTAGTGGCGCACCAAAAAAGAATTCTGTGGCGCACCCACAAGAAATGCCCATGCGCCACAGAATCCTCGCCACTAAAATATATTTCTGTGGCGCATGCTGGCGGTGCGCCACAGAAATGCTAAGATTCTGTGGCGCACCCAGAACCGTGCGCCACAGAAATATTTTAGTGGCGCACCCACCACCATGCGCCACAGAATTTTGTTTTGAATTTCAAAAAAAAAAGGCGGCCAGATCTAGATCTAGATCTAGCCGCCGGAATTTCGCCGGAATTTTTTCGGTGCTCGTCGGAGGCCGTGTTGCCGTGGGTGGAGGAGGAGGGGGTAGCCGGAGGTGGGTGGAGGATGGGAGTCGTCGAAGATGGTGGAGTAGGTCACCGGAGGTCGCCGGGGTGGATGAGGTCGTCGGAGGTCACCGGAGGTGGAGGTAGCCGGAGGTGGAGGAGGAGGTCGTCGGGGTGGTGGAGGAGGTTGCCGGAGGTGGAGGTCGCCGGGGTGGTGGAGGAGATCGCCGGAGGTAGAGGTGGAGGTGGAGAGGACGAGGTCGCCGTGGTGGTGGAGGAGGTCGCCGGAGGTGGAGGTCGCCGGAGGTGGAGGTGGAGGAAGAGGAGGATAGAAGATGTGGAGGAGAGGAGAGGAGAAGGAGGAGTAAGGAGAAGGGGAGAGGAGAAGTGGAGGAGAAGGGGAGAGGAGGATAGAAGATGTGGAGGAGAGGAGAGGAGAGGAGAAGGAGGAGGAAGGAGAAGGGGAGAGGAGAAGTGGAGGAGAAGAGGAGAGGAGAAGTGGAGGGAGAAGTGGAGGAGAGAAGGAGTGCCGGCGGGATTCAAAATTTGGAATCCCGCCAGACAATTCTGTGGCGCATGGGCTACATATGCGCCACAGAATTGTCTTTTTTATTTTTTTTATTTTTTTTGATTTTGCTGGAAAAATTCTTCTGTTGGCCATAACTTTTTTTTCGTTTGGAATTTTGAAAATCTAAAAAAGGCTAACCGGGTAAACCCTGGTGAGGGCGGTTCCGAAATTTTCTCTAGTTTTTTTTAAGGTATTATACGCATTTTTTCGACGTCGTATGCAAAAGTTATGCCCGTTTTAATATTTTTTCACCTACTTTTGGAAAAAAAGTCAAAATGTGTATTTTAAATTTTTCCTAACAACTAGACCCTAAACCTTCCCTATATCTAAAAAGATTTTATTTTTTGATTTTTTTATCATTTTCTTTCACTTCGTGCAAAACTAAAAAGGCGATCCACAGGGGGGGGGTGCGTGCGGTGAAAAAATGCTGCACAATTCTGTGGCGCATGGAACCACATGCGCCACAGAAATGTCACTTTCTGTGGCGCATGTGGACCCATGCGCCACAGAATTGTGCAGCCCCTAATCATTGGTGCCGGGCCCACCATATTTCTGTGGCGCATGTGGCCAGATGTGCCACAGAAATGTACATTTCTGTGGCGCACCTTGCTCCATGCGCCACAGAAAAGGCAGTGTAGGATGCAAGCCAGCCGTTGGTTGTGGGGCCCACAGAATTTCTGTGGCGCATGGAGGAAGGTGCGCCACAGAATGTCTTCTTTTAGTGGCGCATGTCCTCCAGATGCGCCACAGAATTTCTTCTTTTAGTGGCGCATGGAAACTGGTGCGCCACAAAAAAAAATTTAGTGGCGCATGAAATATTGGTGCGCCACAAAATAGCATTCCACCTATAGCTAGTTTCCTAGTAGTGAAAGTTGTTGGAAAGGTGTTTCTTATGATAAAAAATGGACCGGGGTTCATGGTTTCACAAATGCACTCTCTCTTTAATAAAGTGGTAGACAATGGAACACTAGAATTAACATATGAGATTGCAACAAAAAAGGTTTCATGACAAGTTACTAATTATATGGGCATCACGTCCTAACATAGAGATCTTTTGTTTATTAATCTCTCTTACACTCCACCAAGATGTCAATTAAATCTTAGCACCTCAGTAATTAAGATAAATCAGAGCATAGCTTTAAGTCTTATGACATGAAGTTAAAATAAGAACATGCTAGATCTAGTCATGGAGAAGTGGCAATGGTCATACCCACACCTCCGGTAGCATGGTATTTTTCTTTATCCCTAGTGAGGCAACAAAGTAAGGTAAAAATACCCAAGTGGATTGCGGAACTTCTCTCACTTTCACTGCACTAGCCACCCCCTCATTACTCCAACTAATGCACACGTTCCCCCACACAAGCTCTCATAAACATGCTTGATCAAAACAAGTAGACAAGAACGGGGTACATAATATGCATCTGCTTTCATAACTGAAACAACAATTGCAATCTCAAACATATATTAACTCATAAAGAGATCCACCACAAAGGAATTACATAGATGACCGTAATCATGTTCGGCAGCTCATACGGTGCTAATTAGTGAAGCTCAAAGAGAAGAGAGATACATAAGTTACTTCCACAAACCCATAGTCTAGGGGTGGACTACTCCATCTTCATCATGGAGACGGTGGAGATGTCGTTGGGAGAGATGGAGACCACACCGGTAGCACCCCGCCGGAGTTTTCCCCCTCCAATCTGCAACTCCAGGTCTCTATTTCGTGGTTTCTGTGTTTCGACAGTGCTCCCTCTGGAAAACGTCGGGGGGCTATTTTTATAGGCGTTTTTAGGTCAAGACGGAGGCGTGGGGACGAAGATCGACGGCATCGGAGCCTCGAGGCCCAAAAGAGGGGTCCCCACGCGGCCAAGGAATCTGGCCGCGTGGGACCACCTAATTTGGTCCTCAGGCCTCCTCTCGTGTGCTTTCTTGACTCCCAAGCTTCGTTCCTTCCAAAAAATGATGCTCGTAAATTTTTAGGTCATTTGGACGTCGTTTGGGTCCCTGAAACATCAAAATATAGAAAATAGGGTTTTCTGCCAGTGCAGGGTTAATTCCAGAAAAATAGGAAAACTGTGAAATCTTCCCAAAATCATTATAAAACAGTGATATAACCCTTATATGATGCAAATATGATTGAAATATGAGTATTATAATGCAAAGTTCATGTATGCATTTTACATGCATCAACATCCCCAAGCTTAACCTATACTCGTCCTCGAGTATAAAGGTGATAAAACCAACATGGATTTTTCTTTTTAAGACTAACAATGGATATCAAAGATGATTACTATTGCTACATAAAGTCAAATGATTCATTCTTTAAAGGAGTAGCAATATGCAAGATAGATTATGAAGTGATATCAATTACTCAATGCAAGGATGTTTAATGGTAATTCACAAAGTGTAACATAGAAGAAATACTATGGACCAAATGTATGCATAATGAAAAGTAAAAACATCCTATAATGGTCATAGAGTACTCTTATAAACTCAATATAAAAGTGGACACTTTGGAAAGATATATATATATGAGTAGAGGTAAAACATGAACAAGTTTCATCTAACTTCCAAATACTTCTACTTAAGTTAATGTTTGCAATGTGGTATTGGTGTCAAGCTCTCATTACCCCTTATCATAACATCTTGAATGGTTAAAGTTTAAAGTGAAAGCAAATATGAGTAGTGTGCTTGACAAAGAAATGGTTGAAAGTCTCATGCCCCGTGAATACGAGTACCTACACCATGGTGTTACTCAACTTGGGATACAGAGCAAGTTCAAGTAATAGTCATTGTATAATAGCGTCATCAAGAGGGTCAACTGGGGTACCTCTTGTCCCAGGACATGGAACAAGCCCATGTCAAAATGACAATACAAACAAACATAGTGAACAATCTCAACACCCTTTTTATTTACTATTGATATAGCCTTTTATTATGAGGTGCATCACTGAAGGTTCACATAGCATGTAAGTAAATTTCCACCATGGCAGCATGGCTTAGATTAGCGGCACAGGTTTCTCTCTAGCCATTTGTACAAAATACTTAAACTCACTTAGTTTCCACATTTATTTGGCACTATGATAGGCATCCATAAACAAAAGTACATGATATCAACTAAATATAATTATGACCATGTTGAAAGCTTGCCATGTGACAGCACATTTAGGCTAACTACCAACCAACACTCTTGTCAATCTCACAACTTCATAATTTTAATCACAATGGTTCATGTTTATTAAATGCAATAGTAAGGTGTAAGAGCTATTTAACCAACTTTCCCATAACAATCAATAACATAAGCATTTTAATTCAGAGGTATAGATAATACAAAGTAACATGATAAACATACTCGGAATATCATAAAGCTAATAGGTAGATATGGTGGACTCACTGGAAAAACTTTGGTTGAAGGTGTTGGAAAACAAGTTTTTACTTGTTAGAATTTTTGGGCTAGCAAAAGGGAGAAAGTGGACCGTCTAAATGCATGCACAAGTGTCCATAGAACTAACCAATCCATGTTAAACAAAGTAAAGTAACATTCAGCATCAAAACATGAATAAGAGATAGCTCTTGATAAGACACTTGCAAATTAATACTCATTAAAAAGCACATGAATTATGCAACTATATGTATCTTTTTAAATCAACTCAAACATCCCTTTCCCAATCTTATTATAGCATCCAACTTAATTCAACCCAAATTTCCAGTAGCTCTCTCATATAAAAATGATAGTGGTGGTCTCAAAACAAAAATCAAACCAAAATAAAAAGTAAATAAAAGACGCTCCAAGTTTATGCGATAAAGTGCATTGATCGAAAAACAGAAGTTAGACGTGTACAAACCGAGAGTATGTTGGTCCAGTGGGGTTGTCTTCACATCCCCAAGATTATGGTCTTCACCATCCTTGGATAGCTCTTGGTGCATCTCCTCTAATCCCTGTGAAAAAACTTCAAAACACTGTTTCTCCCATTTCTTTTCATTAGTAGTAATAGACAAATGAATTGCTTGTTGCATAAAATCCTTAGACAAAAATTCATATTAATGTCCAGAGAGTGTATAATGTTGTATGCCTACTTATAAACTCAATTGTATCAAAAAGATTCAAGTTAAAAGTTCAAAGAATGCATCAAACAAAATGGGACAGAATCTGTCCAGAAAATTATCAGCAGCGAAACACATTTTTCTACCTGACTTAAACATGTCTAAAAATTCAGAAACAATTCAGGCATATATAGGATGAAAAGTTGCAGTTACAGTAAAAATTGTAGCTCATTCGGAGTTACAGAATAGGAATGAAAAATCAAACCATGTACAGATTCGTGCTGGAATAAAATCTCCGAATGCAAATAACAGCTTTTTCAAACCAAAATGGGTAAAAATTGGTACTTTATTAAAAATTCCAGAAACAAAACTAAAAACTAAGTCTCTTGTTACAACAAGAGGACACAAAGAAAATCGAAAATAAAAACAACCGGGTTGCCTCCCGTAAAGCGCTTTTTTTATAACCATATAGCTAGGCTTGTTACTTGATACTTATTGTGGACGAAGCTCATGAGGGAACTTGAAATTTGGTGTGTCCCTCTTTCTTGGGAAATGTTCTATGCACTTCTTGTGTGGAAACTGAAACTTCACATTCCCTTCTTTTGAATCAATGATTGCACCTGTGGTACGAAGAAAGGTCTTCCAAGAATAATTGGACTAGAGGTTTTATTCCCCATATCCATGATTAGAAAATCAACAGGTACAAATGTCATATGCAACTCTACCATAACATCACTTAATTTTCCTAAAGCATGTTTAATGGAATCATCAGCAAGTGCAAGTTCAATAGAGCATTTTTCAAGATTCTTTAATTCAAGACCTTCATATAATTCTTTAGATAAAACAGAGACACCAGATCCTAGATCTAATATAGCATGGTGTGTCTCTTTTCCAATGGTTACTAGTACTTTGGGAATCCATACATCCCCAAGCTTAGGTGGTATCATAGCTTCTTGGTTGTACCTAGCAATCTTTTTCTTTTAAAACATGATTAGCAATAAAAGAACCAAAACCTGCTTGGCTGGAGTTGATGGAAGGATCACTTGCAACTTTTTGTAAGATAGATATTAATTCATGCAAGCTACAATTATCTAAGTCAAGTAATGGTTCCTTGACTTCACTAAGCATTTTAACTTCCTCAACTCTTCTCTCTTTCATTACCATAATAGTTTCCTTAGCAACTCTATCATGCTCATGAATGTGTTCCCAAGATTTATTTATAACCTCTTGACAATATTTAATTGTTTCCTCATATTTTTGAGCTGTAATGGTGTTCTTTAATGAGGAAACTTCCTTAGTGAGCTGATCTACCCTTTCAAACAAAGAGTCTTATTTTTTGAACTTAGATATAAATTCCTTATTAAGCTCCTTTTGAGTATATATAAATGACCTAATGGTGTTTTTCAAGTCACTAGAAACATTGCTACTAGTGGTATATTTGTTTGGCACATATGGGGGTTTATTATAGGGATTATAATTGTTGTTACAATACCCATTATTACCATAGTTCCTAATGAAGTTAAGATCAACACTTTCAAGATTATTACCAACTAGTTCTTGCAAAGGGACATTCTCAATATTTTGTTTATTAATGAAAGCAAGAATAGTGTCCATTTTAGATGACAAATCATTTGTTTCTTCTATAGAGTTTACTTTCTTAGATGGATTAGATGCTCTTTCAGTATTCCATTGACTATAGTTTTGCAAAATACTTTCTAAGATGTTCTTAGTTTCTACTATAGTTTTTCCCATAAAAGCCCTCCAGCAGCCGAATGAAGAATATTTCTAGACATGTAATTTAGAATTAGACCATTATAAAAAGAGTGTAATATGGTCCATTCATTAACCCCATGTGAATGACAAGTTCTAAGCATAAGTTTTATCCTATCCCAAGCCATAGCAACATGTTCATTTTCATTTTGCCTAAAAGAAAGGATATTGTTTCTATTTTGCAAAATTTTAACAGGAGGATAATATTTCTTAATGAAAGCTTCTTTTAGATCACTCCAAGAATTAATGCTATCAGTAGGTAGTGAATGCAACCATTCTTTAGCTTTTCCTCTAAGTGAGAAAGGAAATAATTTCAGTTTTAGAATATCACTTTCCACATTTTTAAATTTTTGCATGTCACATATTTCAACAAAATCATGAAGATGCATAGAGGCATCCTCCATAGCACTACCGCCAAATTGTTCCCTAGTTATCAAGTTGAACAAACTAGGACTTACTTCATAACTATCAGCTTTTATCTTAGGTGTGGCAATGGGCCTAGCAATAAATTGATCATTTGGAGTGTTTGTGTAGTCACACAACTTAGTTCTATCACCCATTTTTGCAGATTTTTATGTGTTTTTAATTTTTGTATGCAAAACTGAAAATAAAATGACACTAAACAATGCAAACTAAAATAACAAGTGCAACACAAAATGCAAAACTGAAAATAAAATATACAAACCAAAATATAAATATGATATGCAAGACAATAACAAAACAAAATAAAATGCTTTGAAGGTAAAGATGGATAAGATGATGCTCACGTAGGTGCAACCTCCCCAAGCTTAGGTGTTTACACAAGTTGGTGATGAAGTTGACTTTGTTGTGAGATACTCCTTTGGACAAATCTTTACAGCAATGATTCCCCGGCAACGGTGCCAGAAAATTGTCTTGATGGCCTTTGACGTAGTTACCTGCGTCAAATGAATATGGTTAGGTTGAGACTCCAAGTGCAGAGTGTATAGTATAGGAAAGACAGTTTTCCCCACGAGGGGTGACTTGAGGGTTTAATATCGAACTCTCGGGGAATCAGTAGTGAAAGATTTATCTTCTTATCCTTCTCTTGAAAACCTACAAAACAATTACTTTGTTTTGTGCCCTCAACCTCACCAAGTGGTTGTCAAGCACAAGGTGTGAGAATGATATCAAAATAAAACAAATGCAAAACAAGAAATAAATATGCAATGATGATAAATAAATATGCAAGGATGGTGGAAACAATGATGGATGATATTTTTGGGTTTTGTATTGTGAATGCAAGATATAAACGTATTTTTTGTATTTTCAGATTTTTAAATGGCAGAAACTAGAAAATGGATAAAAGTTGTTGGAAAGGTGTTTCTTATGATTAAAAATGGACCGGGGTTCATGGTTTCACAAATGCACTCTCTCTTTAATAAAGTGGTAGACAATGGAACACTAGAATTAACATATGAGACTTGCAACAAAAAAGGTTTCATGACAAGTTACTAATTATATGGGCATCACGTCCTAACATAGAGATCTTTTGTTTATTAATCTCTCTTACACTCCATCAAGATGTGAATTAAATCTTAGCACCTCAGTAATTAAGATAAATCAGAGCATAGCTTTAAGTCTTATGACATGAAGTTAAACTAAGAACATGCTAGATCTAGTCATGGAGAAGTGGCAATAGTCACACCCACACCTCCGGTAGCATGGTATTTTTCTTTATCCCTAGTGAGGCAACAAAGTAAGGTTAAAATACCCAAGTGGATCGCGGAACTTCTCTCACTTTCACCGCACTAGCCACCCCCTCATTACTCCAACTAATACACACGTTCCTTCACACAAGCTTTCATAAACATGCTTGATCAAAACAAGTAGACAAGAACGGGGTACATAATATGCATCTAATTTCATAACTGAAACAAAACAATTGCAATACCAAACATATATTAACTCATAAAGAGATCCACCACAAAGGAATTACATAGATGACCGTAATCATGTTCGGCAGCTCATACGGTGCTAATTAGTGAAGCTCAAAGAGAAGAGAGGTACATAAGTTACTTCCACAAACCCATAGTCCAGGGGTGGACTACTCCCTCTTCATCATGGAGACGGTGGAGATGTCGTTGGGGGAGATGGAGACCACACCGGCAGCGCCCCGCCGGAGTTTTCCCCCTCCAATCTACAACTCCAGGTCTCTGTTTCGTGGTTTCTGTGTTTCGACGGCGCTCCCTCTAGAAAACGTCGGGGGGGGGGGGCTATTTTTATAGACGTTTTTAGGTCAAGACGGAGGCGTGGGGACGAAGATCGACGGCATCGGAGCCCCGAGGCCCAAAAGAGGGGTCCCCACGCGGCCAAGGAATCTGGCCGCGTGGGACCACCTAATTTGGTCCTCAGGCCTCCTCTCATGCGCTTCCTTGACTCCCAAGCTTCGTTCCTTCCAAAAAATGATGCTCGTAAATTTTCAGGTCATTTGGACGTCGTTTGGGTCACTGAAACATCAAAATATAGAAAATAGGGTTTTCTGCCAGTGCAGGGTTAATTCCAGAAAAATAGGAAAACTGTGAAATCTTCCCAAAATCATTATAAAACAATGATATAACCCTTATATGATGCAAATATGATTGAAATATGAGTATTATAATGCAAAGTTCATGTATGCATTTTACATGCATCAGTTACCCACTGCTGAATTCTGGTACAACTCAAGCCACCACTCCTCTCTGGGTTGCTCTCCTTTCAAAGCTCTTTACGGTCGGGAAACCGAATCTGGGAGGCCTTCTGCAGAGTGCAACTGATAGTGCTACTCATGAAGAAATGGATTGGTTCACCCACACAGAGACTTTGCGTGCTCGCTTGACTCAAGCACAGGCCCGGTTCAAGAAGAAAGCAGACAAAAACAGGATAGAACGTTCGTTCCAAGTAGGAGAGCAAGTCCTCCTGAAGCTGCAACCTTACGCACAGTCTTCTGTTGTCAATCGGCCATGCGCGAAGCTAGCGTACAAGTTCTTCGGACCCTTTGTTGTGGAAGACAAGATTGGCACTCTAGCGTATAAGCTCATACTGCCAGCCAACAACCGCATTCACCCGGTGTTTCATGTGTCACAGCTCAAGCCATTCACACCCAACTATTCACCGGTGTTCGCAGAGCTACCCAAACCTCCAGACCTGACAAGTGTAGGCACATCACCAATTGCAATTCTGGACAGAAAAATGGTGAAGCGAGGGCAGTGAATCAGCCGTGCAGCTCAAGGTTCAGTGGGTCTCTATGCCAACATCAGCAGCAACTTGGGAAGACTATGATGTGCTTCGCCAACGCTACCCGCAAGCTGCAATCTGGGAGGAAGCTTCACCTCAAGGAGGGGACAATGTCACACCTGCTACATCTGATGGGCCGTCCAATGTAACAGTGTGACATGTGTGGTGGCGTGTGTGTGTGTCTTGGACCATTAGAGTGTGGGATCGTGGGCCTGGAGTTTGGACCTTGGCAGGTGCTGTTATAAGCCTGACCACCCCTGTCTGTAAGGACTATCGAAGAAATTAGAACCTGGTTACGGCTTCTCATCCTCTATCTGTTCCTCACCTACTGCTTGCTCCTCTCATCTACTCCAATTCCCCTTGTCCGATCTCGAATCGCATGATCGGGTCGTGACACACCATCGCTTAGAGTCCAGGCTAGGTGGTTTGCGTTGTTGAACGAAGTGGTTTGCTCTGTGTCCACCGATAGAAATGACCGATCACCATTCGCCCTTAGTAATTTCCGGTTGATTTTGTATTTGCTATTTTATGGCATAATTTGAGCATGTCCGATGTGTCATGAACTATTTGACATGTGTGCTTTGTCTCAATCTCATGCTGATTTTTTTGTTTTTGACAAGCAATTGTCTGTATATACCTGATGCTTGAGGCCAATCTCTCATGTACCTTCTTTTTTAGTGTCAAAAAGCAACACCGATTAAGCCTGTTTTGGCCTTGCAGGCCAATATTGATGGTTCTGTAAATCTGTCCAGCTGCTGTCGACTAATGCAGCTGAAGCTTTCTGTCCTATGTTTGAGTGGGGAAAAAATGAGAAAGAAAGGAGCAAGGCGTGTAGGTGAGATCGCATATATGATATATAGAGGGCCCCTTTTCATATTTGAAAAACCTGAGCTGGCTTGGGAGAAGGGCACCATGCCTTTCGGCTGTACCCACTTGCTGTGCAAAACCATGTATACAAGGAAACACAAGGATTGCTGTGTCTGAAAGTCACAAGTAAAAATCCATAGTTCGCACAGGATATCGTGAAAAAATTTTGTTCCTGCGGAATATCATTCTGACAGCAATCCTTTCGACTCTGTTTTAGGTTGGCCATGGGGACAATGCTGGTTTTGTCACGGTGATCCGGTGAACCATGAAGACAGTGTGGTGAACCAGCCAACCAGGTGATCCTGCTGTTTGAGCCTGCCAAGGTGAGTCCTAAAATTACCTAGATATGTTCAAGCAGTTGTTCTTCTAAACAGTCGTGAGTTGCTATTGTACACACAACACAGGTCGATCCTCTCAGTGACGGAGCGGAGGAGCATGTGGCGGATAACATAATGGCCACCCGCAAAAAACATGGTGGGCCAACGCCGATGAAATTGAGGCACTCGAGGTGCAGCTTGAAGATGGGGACTAGTTTTAGATCACAGGGTTCAGTTGATCTGTTTTAGCAATTAGTTTAGAGGGAAGAATGAGTAGCAGTTGGCTTATGCTTTTTGCATTCCTTTTTTTTGGAAATCAATGTCTTGTGCAATGGCTCTTTCAGTTGTGGCTCTGGAAATGACTTGTATCACAATCACAATGTTTACTGACTCTAAAAACCCACGGTTGCGAAAAAGCAGATTATAAATATCATTCATTTTTGTCGAGACTAAAATGGAAAAATCAGAAATACATTGTGTGCAATTTTGCTTGCGTTCCCGCCTCAATCCATTGTGCTAGATCGATTTGCATTGTTTACTGGCGCGTGCATAGCGTTTAGGTATTTTTTTTTCAACTCCTAAGTCTTGTTGACTAGGGTGCCAGTTCAGTAGTGTATTCTTCTGCTGGGATTTGCGTTGTTAGTTCTGTGAAAAAGTTCAGAGTTCAGTTCAGAATTCCCCATGTTTTATCTAACTCGTGCCCCTCCAAATGGTCAAGCAGTAGACCTCGCTCTCCGGGGTGGTGGGAGCATGGCTAGTGCTCACATCACATGCCTATGCGACGTGCACAGCTGATACCTCCATGCCCTTCCCCCTATCTGACTTGACGAATCAAGCTAGCAAAAGTGTTGTCAAAAACAGTACAATGGTTGAGGAAAAGCCGGGAAAATAGGGAGTGGAAGACTCTCAGTGATGTGTAGCGAGTCTCAGGTCGATGCAGCCTGTCGTCTCGTCACCAAAGGACAGATAGCAAAAAAAATGCAACGGATCCACTCTAAACACAAGAAACAGGACATGATCGGTTTAGCAGAAAATTAGAGCAACATTCATTCAGAAGTGCACTTTCAATCGGTGTACGGCATTTAGAGTAACTGCAGGAGTGAGATCAGATCGGGCGAGTCTACCTCGACGGACCTAGTGGGCGCAGATCTGCTAGTGCGGCGGGATGATTCACCCGACATGCCGGAAAAGAGAGAAGACGACGAGCTTGGAGTGACGAAGGGCAGTGCACGGGGAGGGGATCGAGAGGAGAGGTGTGAGCTAGAGGAAGAAGTGAGGGAGGGGATGTGGAAGGAGAAGGCGACCGGACCATCTGACCACGTTTCAAATTTCCGATCCGCGCGAATCCAGGGCTCTCCGCCAATCCTGGGCCTGGTACAGCCGGAGTGTCGGGCCCTTTACTTTATGTCACATCTAGCACAGTGGATATGTTTTGATAAATGGAAAAACTCCAGACAACAGCCGCCAACGGACATGAGATGTCCTGTACCCATGCTTGCATGTACAATAGCATTTCCGCTGTTTGGAATGTTAAATTTTAGAGCAACCATAATTAGACTTGTTCATGATGCCATGTGGTTTGGGAAGCGATACTCCCCTCCGATTCATAAAAAGTGTCGTCATTTTGTATTATGCGGCATTTTTATGAATCAGGGAGTAGTTTTGTTTAGAGAAACCACATATTCATTGATTAAAACCAAATTACTGAACAAACACACATGGAAACTAAAGAAAGACCAGAGAACTGAGAACTTTGTAGACATAATTCTGAAGGATAGAAGAATACAAAAATGATTCCTAAAATTTCTTCACTTGGGACCAACATCCCCGCCCACGCCTCCATCGGCCACAGCGAATAAGGATGATGATTTTATAACATTTGG